>CM059194.1:24568878-24737177 GCA_030323885.1 Branchipolynoe longqiensis
GCCCGGTACACACCTACCGTTTGTGTGCGCACACCTCCCGTATACGATCGAAAACTGCCCGTTTCGCCCACAAAAATCACTTGGTGTGCGCTCCCCGCGCAAACCTAGCGATTGCGATTCGCGCATAAAACTCAGTTTTTAGTGCTAAAAGCGGCCGTTTACGATTGCGATTCGCGATTCGAAAAACGAATCGGCCCGTTTTCAGTTTTAAGCGTCTCGAGTCGAGTCGCGAGTTTTAGTGCGCGAATCCTATACGGGAGGTGTGTACTAGGCATTAGCCTTTGGTTCTGTCAAGAACATGTACCACAAAGCAGTGGTTTACAACTCTGCAAGGCAGGGGCGTCAAACTCCCTGAGGTATTGCTATACCTGCAATACCTGCATACTTTCCAGTACAACCCCGTTAAACCAAGCTCGATTAAACCAAACGATCGGTTAATCCAAACTTTTGTCAGCGGCCCGGCAAAATACTACCATTTATCATATAAAAAAGTTGGTTAAACCAAAGTCGTTTAATCCATATTATCAGTTAATCCAAACAGAATTTCAGGCTCCAGGCCACTTCCAGTACAGTTAAACCAAACTTTCATGTGCTTATAAGGTCATCTGAGACCACACTGACTTTTTTATATGATAAATGGTAGTATTTTGAAGGGACCCTACAAATATGTGGATTAACCGATCGTTTGGTTTAACCAAGCTTGGTTTAATGGGGTTATACTGTATGTACATAAAACACAATAATCAAAGTGTCCACATACATTGTATACTCCATGTGCAATACACTCTTACTCAAAGTCAAATTCAAAGCCAAAGCTCTCTTAAACCAATGATTGGTTAATCCAAACATATTTCTAGGGTCCCTTCAAGTTTGGTTTAACGGGGTTATACTGTACTATGATTATTGTTATACTCCGTTATACACAGTGCTCAGACCACCTCTCCTCAACCGGATGTTGACCAGTATCAGTCGCACCCGTTACATAGGTCATGGACCGGACGCGGTGGCCGAATCGGTAGAGCGCAGGCTTCCCATGTGGAAGGTCGGGAGGTCGATTCCCTGGTTTAGAACACTTCATAGTGTTTTCATTGAACTATTGCATCTTTAACGAAAGTAGGACTGAGTGATGCAAGTTCTTCTATTATTAGTGCAATAATAATGACATGAATTGAGAAGCTAACTTCCAAGGTTCAACCCTAAACCACGTCAGCTCTCCCCGCCACCTTCACTCATCCAATCTCCTCTCTTTTTTCCCCTCCAATTTCTGAGCTTGGGTGCCGATTGGGCGTTTAATGCAAAAAAAAAGAAAAAAAAAAGTTGATACAAAAAATGAATTGAATTTTTTTTATATAAAAAAGCCAACCTCCCCCACCTGCTACACGGACCCCCCCCCCCCCACTCTCCCCCAGCCCGCCGTTAATGAGCATAATTAATTATATACGGGGGTCCCCATTAATTGGTAGCGCATAATTAATGGGGGGTGATGGGTGCCTGACACGCCGGCCGCCGTGTCTGTAGCCATTGTAAACTACTACGTCAGGGAAGATCGTATCAGCCAGGACGACACACACAGACACCGGGCCGGGTGGGAGGGGGGGGGGGGGGGGGGGAGAGGGGGGGGGGGGGAGTGGAGAGGGTAAGGGTGTGGGGGTGCGGGGGGGGAGGGAGGCGGTGAGGGATGGGGGAAGGGTATGGGAGCGGGAGCGGGAGCGGGAGGGAGGAATGGGTAGGGGAGGGGCTAAGGGGAGGGGGGGAGGGGGGCGGGGGGAGGGGGGGGGGGGGATGGGGGGAGGGGACGGGAAATGGGGGGGGAGGGGGGAAGTTGGAATCAGGAGTGGGGTGAATGATGGGTGGCTGGCTGGTGGTGGAGAAAATGGGTTAAAGTTGCATAGTCCGATGGTTTCTAGTTTCTGTCATTGTCTGATCATTTTCAATTCCAGTGAGCCAGTGACAGTTTTTGACGCCACTGCTAGGGTTGGGGGCGGTGGTCACACCTGTCCCAACTGTGAAAAGGGGTCACCCATAAAGTAGTACACAACATATGGGTGATAACATTGGGAGCATTCCGTTCCACGCCTTTATACTTGCATAATCCTTATATGTCATGTATATATATATATATATATATGTGTGTGATGCATAAGCAATTATGCAAGATTAAAGGCGCGGAAGAGAAATTTTGTTATTGTTCCTTATTACTTGCTGTACGATGTCATACTTCATGTGGTGTATAGCTAATTATATGACATTCTAAGGGAACAATATTTATATTTCTGATTCCTCTTTAACTGTGCATTGGTGGAGTGCCCCGCCCCCTTCGGAGCGTGGATATATGCCCCCCCCCCCCCACCTTGCACCTCTCACAAAAGATGAATATATATATATATTAGGTTAATCGTATTGATCTACTTACTTTCGTTTGAAGTAGGTTTGCTTTAAAATGACTAATTTATGAGATATTTGAAGTTTTGTTTGTTTGTTGTTGTTTTACGTCATAGCAACATCTTGGTCGCAAGAAGTTCACAGCTACTGCACTAAAAACCTCCTTGCAGCCAAAATGGTCGCATGGATGTCGGAAAGTTTGTTTTATTTAATGACGGTTCTTGAGCACATTGATTTTTTTATCATCGGCTATTGGATGTTAATCATATGGTCATTCTGTCATATTTCTTTGGGGGAAAGCCGCTGCCATCACATAGGCTATTCTTTCCCATAAGCAGCAAAGGGGTCTTTTATATGCACTTTCCCACAGACATAACAGCACATACCACAGCCTTTGATGAACCAGTTATGGACCACTGGTTGGAACGGAAAATAGCCCAAACTGCAAACGCTTGTGTTGAGAAAAGCGAAGAGTTCCAAGCACACACAATGACCGTGTCAGTGTCACGTTGCTCTGATCTAGTGCACAATCTGTACAAGTAGAGCCGTGTGTATTGAAACTGTGAAATCGGGTTTTACCTGAGGAGAAGATTAAATCGTGTAGAAGGGGAACTCACCTAGAACAAACAGAAACATAATGAGTAAAGCAAAGCTTGTTTTATTTAACGATGCCTCCAGAGTGCATTGATTCTTTTTTATCATATCATCAGCTATTAGATGTCATACATATATGGTCATTCTGACA
Source organism: Branchipolynoe longqiensis (assembly GCA_030323885.1). Lineage (NCBI taxonomy): Eukaryota > Metazoa > Annelida > Polychaeta > Phyllodocida > Polynoidae > Branchipolynoe > Branchipolynoe longqiensis. The sequence goes on from CM059194.1 coordinate 24,572,006, forward strand.
TATTAATTTGGAGGAAACCTGCTGCCGGCACATAGGCTACTCTTTCGAATAAGCAGCAAGGGGTCTTTGGTATCACTTTCCCTCAGACAGGACAGCACATGCCACAGCCTTTGATGAACCAGTTGTACTGGTTGGAATGGAAAATCATAATTAGTTCACCCTCATTAGTCATAACATAACCCAAGGGAAATCTGTTGTTGATCGTCCTGTATTGCATTGCACCCATAGCACCCATGCGTAATCTATTCCTTTAACTCCATTGTATTATTTTTTAGTAAATAATTTATTCATATGAATAGTTCAACACTGGTCTTTAAAAAAGAAATTCCTTTTTTTTACATTGCATATCTATTTATTATAAACACAAAATCTAGATATCAAGTTACATTAGTAATATTCTAACTTGATAGCTTCTATGAGATCACGTGTTACCTATAAAGTCTAGAAGATGGTTGTTGATGCTTGTATAGTGCGGTTACAGTGACATAAGCAAGTCGACAATACATATGGGTCACTCTCCTGAAAAATGGCCAGAAGTGTCACATGGAGAGTTAAAATCTATTATTTGAATTTTTAACATTTTTGTGGGTGCAAATGAAAGCTGGAAATCTCCCATTTACATCTATGTAAGCTATAACTTGATGAGCTAAATAATAAAGGTGTAGTCCATGACTAAGTTATGTCTTATGGCAGTATAACATGTGTTGCTCAGATGTAACACATATTTAGGACACCACAGTCTGCCTAATAACAATCTAAGCGGAATTAAATAATTTCATACTTACAAGTATATTAATCATGTCATAATATACAGAAATATGTAGTGCTTATATTGATTTGTTAAAAAGAAGGTAATTCTCAACCATGCTTTATTCACTGAATAATTAGTGTACAATATTTGTGTGGCATTCAGACACCACTGGTTACATCTGTGACAACAATTTGTAATGTTATTTCTGAAGACATCAAATATATTTTTTTTAATTTAAGCATGCATAGATGTTAATAAATACTTCCTTTTTGATTTGGGAGCTGTTTTGTTTGATATATCAATGCAATACAAGACATTAGTAAGGATTCAACCATGTCCAATATGTCATGTTACAAATGGCTGACTGTGTAAAATAAAGTTGTTTGGTACAAAAACACTTCATAACTAAAAGGTCCAAAGTTGCACAGAGCTTATTTTATTTCCCTTATTTCTTACATCAAATCTGAACATGAATATGACTGCCACTCTCCATTTAGCTAAGTACATTTCATGAAAGCTGCCTGAGAAAATGTTGAAGTGCTGCTGGCTTTTGCAAGTTACCAGCGGCACTCTCTCAGGGACCAAGTAGAGGTTTCACACCGGAAAGAACATGCCAACACAGGCGCAAAACTATTTGTCCCTGCAGTGACTGGTCGGGAGATGTTGGGAGTTCCATACATCAACCGCCCTTGATGCTGCCACAGTGACATGGTTTTCTGTTCAGGGTTTGCTCCCTCAGCCTTCTGTTCTGTCAAGAACCTGTACCACAAGGTAGTGGTTTACAACTCTGCAGGGCAGGGGCGTCAAACTCCCTGAGGTATTGCAATACCTGCATACTCTTTATAGACAGGGTAAATAAGCCATTGCAAAATTGTTGACGGTCCAAGTTGTGTATTGCAATTACTAGCAGTCATTCATACAGGGCGGTGGTAGGCATTACTTCTTTGTATATATCATTCTCTTAGGCCCAGACGTGATGGTCAAATCGGTATGAGGGTTAACTGGCTTCTCATGCGGAAAGAACCAGATGGGATGGCCGAATGGGTTAGAGCGTCCGTCTCCCGTGCTGGTAGAGCGTGGGGTCATGGGTTCGAACCTTGGTCGAGTCAAACCAATGACTTTAAAATTGATACCTGTCGCTTTCTAGCCAGGTGCTCGGCATTATTAGGGCAGGGCAAGGACTGGTGTGCTCAGTGTCAGGATAATGTGACTGAGTGGGATATCAGGTCATGGTGCAAGCAGCCTGGTTTCCCAGTGGGACAGCACTATAAAGTCACCATGAGTGCACACTGTTACAAGTTGGTACCCGTCCTGATATGACCTTAGATGTTGCTAGGACATAAAACAACAACAACAAACAAACTCATGCGGAAAGTCATGGGTTCGAATCCAGGCACTGTCAAACATATGACTATCAAAATTGTCGCTATAGCTAGCCTGGGCAATTGGCATTATTCATATTAGGATAGGACAAGGATTGGTGTGTGCTGTATCAGGATAACGTGACTGAGTGGGATATCAGGTAATGGTGCCAGCGGTCTGGCCTTCCTAGAGGTTGTCAGAAGGTAAAACCCCACCAAACAACACCAAGGAACTTGCCTAAATGAAAAGAACTATTGTTCAAACAGTAAGCATTCAATCGTTCTTGTATAATTGTTCAATACTCCTTGTATATTTCACGCAATAATTATCCAATATCCATTCTGATAACTCTTGCATATTTCACTTCATAATCATTCAATAATCATTCCAATAATTCTTGTATAGTTCACTTATTACTTGTTCAACTCTCATTCAAATGCACCTCCTGACATGGCATACATTGTAAATATGTCATTATGTATGCCCGAAATACAAGTCCCCTGGCGCTGACACAAGATTAGTCAGACAGATAAATACCTATAAAAAAAATAAAAATTGTAAAAGCCACATAGTCAGGTGGTTGGGCCTAGCTGGTTCAATGCTTAGAGTGCTCGCCCAGGAATGCCAGAAATTCAGATTTCAGTTTGGGTCCAGGAATGGTGTCCCGTATGTTTACCAAACTGCCTATGGCACTGCTATATCAACAGCAAAGGAGCAAACACAAGAGAAAACGAGGAGGAATTCACATCACATCAGTTGTTCTTAGACATTATTAGGGATGAATGTAGATACAAGATTCACTCCATACTTGCAGTACAGGGGTGAATACCAACCCTATATAAAAGCTGTCGAAAAGGTGGGGGAATGAAATTAGAGCCTAAATTCAATATCTAAGAAGCAACATTTATTCTTTATATATGTCTTTATATTTCCCTGCTACCTTTGAGTTGAAAATCTTAATCAAACATGTAGTTTGTTAAACTCTAAAAGTGAAAATGATGGCGTTCTATTGCCGCCATCTTGGCTTTTTGCATTCTCTCCCATTTCACCAATGCTGTGCCGATATAAGTAGCAATTTGATATTGGAACCAGAGTTTCTACTTCCTGTTCAATACTAAGGCAGTTTTCGCCAGCTTTTATATAGGGTTGGTATTCACCTCTTCTACAAGTGACAAGTATGGGGTGGTCTTTTATCTAGGATGAATGCTGCATGTAGCTAACCTCTATATGTGCGAGTGGAAGGTGGGGCGATATGACTGTAATTCTAAATATTCTAACTTATATTCCTGCATAGTCCGATGAAATATCAAATTTTCAAAACCAAACCAATTATCTAGATTTGATTTTACATATCTAACTTAGAGACTGATTCACTTATTCAGCATTTGTTTCTGTGTAGAAGGCAATACTGAGTCAATTTAACAGAACCTTTTAGTGCAGAAGCCTATTGTGTCAGAGTTTTGGCATGCCTGCCAAAACTAGTTTTCCATATCTGCACTCAAAATATAGTCCCCAGTCAAGTGCGCCCCCCACCCCCACCCCCACCCACCACAATGCACAGCCAGACGGAATGGCCGAATGAGTTGAGCGTCTGTCTCCCGTGTTGGTAGATCGTGGGATTCGAACCCATGGGTTCAAACCGTGGTCGAGTAAAAACCAATGACTTAAAAATTGATACTTGTCATTTCCCAGCCAGGCGCTCTGCATTATTAGGATAGTGCAAGGACTGGTTGGCTCAGTGTCAGGATAATGTGACTGAGTGGGATATCGGGTCATGATGATGACCGCCTGGTCTCCCAGTGGGGCAGTATGATAAAGTCGCCATGAGTGAGTGTGCACTGTCACAAGTCAGTGCCCATCCTGATATGACCCTAAATGTTGCCAGGATGTAAAACTCCACCAACCAACCACAATACAGAGCGGAAAGCTTATCTTCCCAGAGATTGGTGCAATCAGCCAGATATATATATATATATTGATATATATATATATATATGTTTGTTGTTTGTTTGTTGTTGTTTTACGTCCTAGCAACATCTAAGGTCATATCAGGACGGGTACGACTTGTGACAGTGCGCACTCATGGCGACTTTATAGTGCTGTCCCACTGGGAAACCAGGCCGCCGGCACCATGACCTGGTATCCCACTCAGTCACATTATCCTGACACTGGGCACACCAGCCCTTGCCCTATCCTAATAATGCCGAGCGCCTGGCTAGGAAGCAACAAGTATCAATTTTAAAGTCATTGGTTTGACTCGACCACGACCCCACGATCTACCAGCATGGGAGACGGACGCTCTAACTCATTCGGCCATCCCGTCTGGTGTATATATATATGTAATGAAGGAGGCTGGAAGTCGAATGTAATGTTATACATAAGGGCGACATCATTTATTCTCAGTAATCTTGGTAATGTATGACAATAGCATAACATGGTCTTGGATGAACAATCATCAATAGTATTTAGTCAATAATCAATGCACTATACAATATGGTGCACCAGACATATTGGAATCATCACATCAAATGACATCTGGCTGGGCCACTGCCCTACCGTAAGAAAAGAAAAAAAAACCGCAGGTGTTGCTTGGGGTGCAGCTGGCAGGCAAGTGGCAAGTCCAGTGCACCTTGGCCCAGCGCCGCCCGTCCCCCTGGCATCGAACCCGGGAACCACAATTGTGGTAATTAGCAGAAGTATTATAGCCGGAGTCCTTCTGGCTTACATCCGTATACAGAGGGTCTGTATATGCGCTATATATATACAGTACAACCCCGTTAAACCAAGTTTGGTTAACCCAAACGATCGGTTAATCCAAACCTTATTCGGCAGCCCGGCAAAATACTACCATTTATCATTTAAAAAGTTGGTTAAACCCAAGTCGATTAATCCAAAGTATCGGTTAATCCAAACAAAATTGCCGGCCCCAGGCCACTTCCGGTACAGTTAAACCAAACTTTCATGTGGTTTTAAGGTCATCTGAGACTAGGAGTCGCACTTTGCGGTTGCCAGCTGATGGCTTGACGCGACCCACCGTAATGGAATGGACAGCAGCTATGTGACCCGCGCGCATGCGCGGCATACTTCCGGTGGGCGGGTCGCCTTATGGCTTTTGTGAACTGCCGTTCCGCCGGTTCTGGGGCGCAGACTGCTTGCTTCTTTGCACTTAATCCCCATTCACGCAAACACGTTAAACCGGTTTAGCTAAAGCGGTTCAACTAATCCGGTTTAAGGCGTGTGTGAACGTGGCGATAAATCGGTTTAGCGCTAAGTTGACTCACTAGTTTGCTCATGCAAACCAGTTTGTGAGATGGATTACCTAAACCAGTTTAACTAAGCCGATTTAACTCTATGTGTGAACACGGCTATATAGACAACATTCGGCAGCGTGATGTAAGCATAGCCGTTCAACTCGTAATAATGGCACTCACATCAAGGCAGAAACTCAAATTTTACATCGGAAAACTGACTTCGCCCCAGACGGATTGACCGAACGAGTTGAGCGTCTGTCTCCCATTTTGGTAGATTGTGGGATTCGAACCCATGGGTTTCAACAATGGTCGAGTCAAAGGGATGACTTAACAATTATACTTGGCACTTCATAGCCAGGTGCTCGGCATTATTAGGATAGGACAAGGAACAGTGGAATGAGGAAGACAAATCGTCCACGATTGAAATGTCCCTTAGGGTAATGAACTCATCATCATCATCATGCTGTCGGTCGTGATGTGACAAAGACTGCCTTCATTACTTGACTGCCGCTCTCCATTTAGCTCTCTGTTGTGGCTCAGTGTGTGCAGTGTGTGGTGCACAGCTCAACTAATGCACCAAAAAAACAAAAAACAAACTGACTTCACTTAGGTCTTGCAAAATGATTGGGAATTTGACACGAGAGGTCTGACATCGGTTAGATATAATACTGATTGCTTGTTGGAGTTTTCCATCCTGGCTACATCTAAGGTCATATCAGGACTGGTACCGACTTGTGACAGTGCCAGTTGTGGCGACTTTATAGTGCTGACCCACTGGAAGACCCGACCGCCAGCACCATGACCTGATATTCCACTCAGTCATATTATCCTGCCACTGAGCCTACCAGTCCTTGCCCTATCCTAATAATGCTGAGCGCTTGGCTCAGAAGTGACAAGTATCAATTGTGTAAGTCATTGTGCATAGGCAGGAAGCTCACCCCATTATCCAACTAAACCCACGCAACCATATTGAATGGTTAAATACAATAAAATCCAATTCAACCAGGCTGAAACTGGTTGCACCGTAACCACACACCACACACCATGCGCCACATACCACACACCACACTCCCCACACACCCGCCACACCCCACCCCACACCACACACCACACATCACTCACCACACCACACCACCCACCACACCCCACCCCACCCCACACACCACACACCATGTGCCACATACCACACACCACACCACACACCCCACCACACACCATCCATCACCCACCACAGCACACAGCACCCACCACACACCACACACCACCCACCACACGACACACCCCACCACACACCATCCATCACCCACCACACCACACACCACCCATCACACACCACACCACACACCACACCACACATCACTTACCACACCACACCACGCACCAGACCACACCAGGCACTGCACACCACGAGCCACACACCACGCACCACCCACCATGCATCACATAACACCACCCAGCACACACTACACACCATACATCACACACCACACCCCACACCACCCACAACACTACCCACCACCCACCACACCACACACCACACACCACACCACCCACCACCCACTGCACCACACATTACGCACCACACACCACACACCACACACCACCCACCCCACACACCACCCACCACCCACCACACACCACCACCACACCCACCCACCACCCACCCACCACACACCACACACCACCCACCACACCACCCACCACACACCACCCACCATGCATCACAAGTAGCACACCACCCACCACCCACCAAACCAGACACCACACACCACACACCACACACCACACACTATGTTGGTCTGGTGCTCACTTTACACCCAGTGGACTATAGGTTCTATCACTCCCTTTAATCCATTCACTCCCAGCACAGCGCATGCCATACACCACCACACACCACACACCACTCACCACTCACCACACACCCCACACCCCACCACACACACCACACACCACACACCACACAACACTCACCACACACCACACACCACACAACACTCACCACACACCACACACCACACACCACACACCACACCACACACCACACACCACACACCACACACCACACACCACACACCACACACCACACACCACACACCACACACCACACACCACACACCACACACCACACACCACACTATGTGGGTGTGGTGCTCAGTTTACAACCTGTGGACTGTAGATTATATCTCTCCCCTCAATGCATTCGCTCCCAGCACACCAGATGGGACGTCCTACCTCTAACACCACCGGACGCAGTCACCGAGTCGGTAGAGCGCAGACCTTCCATGCGGGAGATCTGGAGTTTGATTCCCCGTCCAGTAAAACGACTGACTTATATAATTGATACATGTCGCTTCCTAGCTTGGTGCTCGCCATTAATAGGATAGGGCAAGGATTGGTTAGCTAAGTGGCAGGATAATGTGACTGAGTGGGATATCAGGTCATGGTGCTGGCAGTCTGATTTCCCAGTGAGGCAGAACTATAAAGTCACACAGTCACAAGTCGGTACATCACTATAAAGTCGCTATGAGTTTGACTCAACCGGGAATTGAACTCCCGATCTCCCGCCACACGGGAGGCCTGCGCTCTACCGATCCGACTATCCGATCCAGCTATCGCGCCTGGTTTGCGGACGGGGACAATCCAAACAAACAAAGCAATTCGGGTCAAACTGCGAGCGCCCACCAGGTGGCGCCTCGGTTTGTGTGTAGCCGAGCATCGCATACACCGTGCCGTGTCGGCGTGCATGTGTGTATGTACACATCTCCGCCCCCAGACACAGAAATGTGTGTCCCCAGTACAGAGTGTCTGTCTGTACTGCACTTGGCGCATCTATTCTCAGAAATACCGCGCTGAGGGTCTGTAGTCGGCGAGGCACCGACACAGCCTCCCTCCTCACTGAAGGCGGCCCGAGAAAACAATTAAAAGGGGTTAGTTAACCAATTAAGGACGACAACAAGAGGCACAGCGAACCCCGCCAATCACCCGCCCCACGGGGAAATACTGAGAGAAAATTCAAAAAATGGTCAAAACTGAACAGGACACATCTTGCTTTTGAACCTATATACATACTTATGTATATACATATATATCTATATATATATAGATATATATGTATATATATAGATATATATGTATATATATATACTTATAAGTTATATATACATATATATATATATAGATATATACATATATATGCTGTATAAGAATTATACAAGTATAATACCCCAGAATATCCCACCGGTCCTTCATCGGTCACTCGGCTCCATGGACTGTAGGAGTCTCTCATACTGGTCATAGTCATCTACTAGTACTACTCCAGCCTCCCCTACCTCAGCTCAGAGGGGGCACCACCACCCCTTTCACACTGCAACCGCCACTCACTGTACCGCTATATATATATATAAACAGTTGGCCCCAATAAACAGAACAAAGATAAGACTGATGTGGTTGAGAAGAAGATATATATTCTCTGGCGGAGATATATTAAATGCCCACCTAAAGTTAAAATTGAAGGCGTTAAGGCCAGGGGCAGCTGGCATACAGTGCAACGGGACGCTCACAGGGGGCGCCACTGTGGCCTATGTATACTAACAGGGTCAGCTAGATCGGTTACAGCGCTAACTATTACATAGGGAACTGAAGATCGGTAGTGTCCTTGTTTATATTCCCATAATGGATTATAGAGCACATAAACAGTTGGCCCCAATAAACAGAACAAAGATAAGACTGATGTGGTTGAGAAGAAGATGTATATTCTCTGGCGGAGATATATTAAATGCCAAGAGACCCATGGTCCCCCCAACCCGAAGTCTCAGTATACCGGCTCCGTCGCACCAGCCAGTGCCGTGGAAACCCTAATGTCGTTCATTATGCGGACGCTCAACGGCGTCTGCAGGTAGGCGAAGATGGTATCGCTCGCCCAATCCCCGCGCACCCTGAGCTCTTCCAGGGTGGCGCCACACAATGACAGGAAGGTACAGCCCCCCCTCCTCAAGGAGTGGGATGAGTAGTCCCCCGCGTCCAATCCCGCAACCCCACAGAAGTGCTTCAGCATCCCTTGGTATGGCGAGTATCGTAGTTCTATCGTGGCGCCCGCTGGTGTGGGGATTCGGAACGCCATGGCCTCAGGCCCCGCTGGGACCTCCCTGAAGTGTCTCTCAGTCCAGTAAACTGCGCACAGGGAGAGGTCCAGGCACCTAGCCACAGGTATTTCGAGCATACGCTCCGCGAATTGTATCGTCTTGGAGCGACGAACTCGCACCAACATTCCCCATGGGAGAAAGGAAAAGTCTCCCCTGCGCAGTGACGAGTCTGAGGCTGTCACCTGGCACTTCCTCAGTAGTGCCCTAAAACTGCACAGTATGGCCGCCCGCCAGGCGGTGTGCCCCTCCGAGGTGGTCAGGGCGGCGAATATTCGCCTGAGCATGTCGGGCAGTAAGGGAGCTGCCTGCCTGGGATGGCAACCCCACTCCCGCTTGATGCCCTTCAACGTGGATGCCAGCTCAAAGTTTTTGTAGTCGATCGGCTCCGCACTCTCAGTCGTCAAGAAGAAGTTCAGGCCACTGAGGTAGTTGCACACCGATGTGTATTTGAGAGTCCTAGCCAGCCAGACCGCATACAGCGCTGTCTGTTCTGGAGGGCACGGTGTGGTGGGAAAGTGGCCCCGAACTCCTCGATGAACTCCAGATATCGTCTCACCTGGACACCCCGTGTTGTGATGGAGTTTGGGGCGTAGTACTTGCGCTGCATGGCCAGCTTCTCCCTCCGCAGCTCCGCAACTGGAACTAGAAGGGTCAGGGGAGTTGGTGAAGATGTGGTTGCAGCAAAGCCTGCGTGCTCCGTCTGCGACCCGGAATCAGTCCTTACTGTCCCTGGCGCTGCACCGGCTCAGGGCGTCGCAGATCGTGTTGTCAGCACTCTTCACATAAACAGATTGAACATCAAAATTGTGCTGTGCCGCTATCCAGAACAGCCTGCGCACGAAGTGCATGACCCCTTTTGATTTGGACCGACCTGAGGTCAAGGCCGCTTGAACCGTCTCATTGTCCGTGATCATGACCACCGTGCTGTCCTTCCAAAGGTGGCCCCAGGTCTGGACCGCACAGAAGGCTGCCCACATCTCCAACACGTTTATGTGGGCCCCCTTACAAGTCTCATCGGGTGTGGCGTGGTGGTGGCCCACCTCCTCCTTGATCCTCATGTCTGGTCCCTCCCTGAAGGCTCCAATCCTCCAATCGCCGGCATGGATGGTCCCGAACCCCTCCCCGGAGGCATCACTGTAAGTCGATACGTATGGGGTATGGCGGCTGATTATTTTTGCCTTCCCATTGAACCGTCTGGCGAAGTCCAGCCACCATCGCCTATCCTCATGGAAACCCCCCGAGAGGCGGACCTTGAAGTGGGGTTTGGCCACTGCGTTGATCGTGTCGTACATGCGTCTGCAGAATGTGTGGCCTCCCCGTACCACCTTCGCACAGTGCGCCAGCAAGCCAGCTAGATGCTCCAGCTGGATCCTCCTGACCTTCTTTTGGCCCTCCAGGGCCAGAAGCGCCATGGTCATCCTGGCCAGCTTGTCCTCCGGCAGCGACATCTCCAAGGCAATGGTGTCGATGTCGATACCCAGGAACCTTGTTTTGGTGGACGGGGAGGTGACTTTTGGGAAGCTTATGTAGAACCCCAGTCTCCGGAGGATCCCCGTTAGGGTGGCCTGGGCTGCGCAGCCCGCGTTGAAGTCACGGGTTATGATGCAGAAGTCGTCGAGGTAATTTACCACCTCCCCCACGCCCTCCCGCACGGCACAGCGGACAACAAAATCAGACAGTTTGCTGAAGACATATGGGCTGGAGGCCAGCCCCATGCATAGCCTGTTATCTCTTAGAAAGACCGGGTCATTCCCAAAGTCCCAGAATATGCCCTGGCGGTCACGGTCTCACGGGTGGATGCTCACCGCCCGGTAAGCATCGCGGATGTCCACGGTCGCGAGATAGTCTTCGGCTTGCATCAGGGCGGCCACATCGTCGACCCCATTGTAGGAGAGTTTGCCCGTCATGCTATCCGTGTAGTTGTTGACTGACTCACCCTCTGGTTTGCTGCAATCCACGATGCCCCTCACCCCCCCTCCATCCTTGGGGATGCAGAAGAGCCTATGCACACACAGCGGTCGGTCCGCCACCCTGGTCAAAGCTCCTGCCTCGATCTCCTTCCTGAGTTTGGCTGACATGACCTCCCTATAATCACGGTCTCCCCCGCAGCCCTGATGGCACCCATAGCAAGCGTCGCAGGGTCGGTTTATCACCATGAAGCCGAAGCAGATGCCTTTCAGGATGTATTCGGCATCGGGGTCAGTATCACCCCTCATGAACAACTCTGTGAAAACCCTACATGGTTTCATCTGGGACACAACACCCTCAATCCTGTGCGTGCAGCTGCACAAACCTGCCATGCGGCTCCTCCCGAGGCGGAAGCTGGTCCCACAGTCGGTAGCCTTCTCCCTGACGGTGATGTCGAATACATGCTCCTCCCCTGTGCCGTTCTCAACCTGGAGCCACCCCGGGTCAAGGTCATCCTCCCTGCTTGTCCATACAGGGATAACTCTGTGGGGAGTCTCCCCCACTTGCTGGTCACCGGGGATCCCCCCCAGGGTGCCCGCCACCGCCATCAGGGTATCCACCCTGCCCCACGTGTTGTTATTGTTGTTTACATCCGGGACCTCACTACGCCACGCCCGTGGCCCGGGTGTCTCCACTGACCCCCGTGCTCCGCTGCAACCCCCCGTACGGCCACCATGGCCTACTGGGCCTCCCGCACTGTCGGTCCCACCCAGAGCTGGGGCACCCCCACGTGCCGCGACCACAGTGTTGTTGTTGTTTACATCCGGGACCTCCCCACGTGCGGGAGGCTAAGCCTGCGGCTCGGGTCCCTTCACTGACCCACATGCCTCATTGTAAACATCCATACCATGCCCATGGCGCCCTCCGGCGCCGTCAAGTAATGCATCACAAACAGTACCTCGGAAACTGCTACAGTCACTGTCCCAGCTGTGTCCACCGCCGGGTTGTGTGTCTGCCTGGATGTCACAAACCCCAGTACCTGGGATCCCGCTACCGTCCCTGCCCCGGCCGAGTCCACTGCCGGGTTGTGTGTCCGCCTGGGCGTTCACTGCGCCTAATCTGGGTCATGCTCCGCATCCTCGGTGTGGCGCGTCCCGGTGCACCGTCAGTCCCGGGTGCACTTAATGCGCTTGTGGCAGCGGCTCCCGCACTTGCTGCACCAGTGCCCGAAGCTACAGTCCCCCTCCTTACTGTCACAACCCACTTCTTTGTTCCAGGGAAAGCAGGCCCGCTTGCCTCCCTTCTCATAGGTCTTGAGCCCCTTTGGATTCCCGGTGGTCACACTCTTAGTTTTGGCCCGCATGGCCTCATGCCCGTAGTGGATCAGACTCGCCGCCGCATTCCCTGCCATGAATGCAGCGAAGCCTTCCCGTACCGCTAGCTTCCGCACGGCTGTGTCATATCGAACGTGGGCAGTGTCTTTGAACAGTTTATGCTTAGCCTTCCATGCAATGTACGCAAGGTGGCTGAATAGTGCCTGGCCATCTTTTAACATCACACCATCCAGGCTCAGGAACCACAGGCATGATGCCTCCTGTAACTCGGCCACTGATAGTTTGCGCACCTCCTTCTTATCCTCAGTATAGTTTTTCAAAGACCACTTACTTTTCTGTCTCCGGGATGTGTTCCTTGTCCTGCTACGTGAACTGGAGTCACTACGAGAGTGCGATCTGCGCCGCCGTGTCCGGCTCTTGCGTGATACCTCCCCGTAACTTGAGTGACCTCTTTCCGTATGGGCTGCTCCGCCCTGCTCGGCTGGTGGTGGCTTCACTGTGTCCCTGGCCGCCTTTTCCTTTACTAACACAGTCCGTCGTTCCTCCAAGTCAAACATGCACTTATCCCTTTCCAGCTGCCTTATTTCCTCCCTCACGCGTCGCTCCTCTTCATCAATGCACATACTCTGTACGTCTTTTGTGATATCCTCCATCACTCGCTCATCGGAGGCTTCCCCTGCCGTCGCCATTTTGACTGCCGAGAATTTGCGCGTTATGCGTATGTGGTTGCCTGCGGCGTCCTCCCATTTCACGTCAGTAATGCACCTCGGTCCAGAATGAATTTTACCACACAGGTTGCAGAAACCCTCAGACATACCGTAACGCACAAATGAGTGTCAAGCTAGCATGATCCCAGGTACAAGGCGAGCTGGGCCGGGGAGCGGTTCCAGAGCACGTCCGATCACGTCCGATCAAAGTTAAAATTGAAGGCGTTAAGGCCAGGCGCAGCTGGCATACAGTGCAATGGGACGCTCACAGGGGGCGCCACTGTGGCCTATGTATACTAACAGGGTCAGCTAGATCGGATACAGCGCTAACTATTACATAGGGAACTGAAGATCGGTAGTGTCCTTGTTTATATTCCCATAATGGATTATAGAGCACATATATATAAATATATATATATATAAATATACATATATACACGGGCTTATCTTATAATCCCGTTATCGCATGTAATAAGACCTGGAGTGGGTTACACCCCCCTCCTCCCCGGGGGTGGGGTGGGGGTGGGTACCAGCATGCACTTCTCCGCCTCCTGGGTGGGGCTTTTCCTCCACTAGCTCGGAGGAACATATATACATAATTATATGGATAGTAATTAGTCCGTTATCGCATGTAATAAGATCTAATATGTATATTATGCATGTGTGTATCCATAAACATAGAGGCATATGTATATATCGAGTTATATATAGATTAGTGCATGTTTATATATATTAGCGAAAATATATGCATCAAAGATATATATATATATGATATAAATGCGCGAATATATATTGATATATAAAATATTATATATATATATAAGGTATGGTGTATATGACTTATGAGATATCGCATACATGAGATATCATATATATATATATATGCACTATATAATTTATTATATGTATAATAATAAATTAAGAATGCCCCCCAATATTTCTGGTCGGTGTCCTTCTCACACCGATCCCCAGATACCAAAATAACTCGACACACTGGTGATAGTCGGTCATTCTCTGCATTCCAACGGCTCTGACCCTTGATCAACTGACTCCAACGATCACTAGCGTCTCAGTCTCAAATTAATATACTCAAATATATATACACTCAAATTGACATTTTCAACATCTTACTCTTAGCTGAATGTGTGATTAAAGGCTATTATTAATACTAGCGTCACTTATTTTTGGATCGGGCGCGGTGGCCGAATCAGTCGAGCGCAGGCCTCGCGTGCGGAAGATCAGGAGTTCATGAGTTCGGTTCCCGGTTGAGTCAAACCAATTACTTAAAAATTGATACATATCGCTTCCTAGCCTGGAGCTCAGCATTATTAGGATAGGGCAAGGACTGGTTAGCTCGGTGCCAGGATAATGTGACTGAGTGGGATATCGGGTCATGGTGCCAGTAGCCTGATTTCTCAGTGGGGCAGCACTATAAAATCGCCATGAGTGCGTACTGTCACAAGTCGGTACCTGTCCAGATATGACCTTAGATGTTGCTAGGACATAAAACAATGACAAACAAACAAAACTTATTTTTGGTTCATGTCCCTGTCGGTGTTTTGGCGCTGTGGACCGCGTCGATCAGACGATACCCAATGCCCCGGTGAGACAACTAATTCAAGAAGCTACACCCGAGAAGACTGTGGCGGCCAGACGTGAGCACCCACACGTCTGGGCACTTAGCTGCCACCTACAAATTCCACAAGGTACTCACTCACTCAGACGACGCCAGTCACCATGCCAACACCGCGTTTTGTCCCTGCGTCCCAGCGAACGGACGCCGGAAGGCGCGCGAAAAAGGCAGACGACTTCGGAAACATTGGTTGTCGAATTCATAATATATGTACATATAGTATTAGTAATAGTATATGCTTAACGTACTGGCCTGTTACAATACGGAGCTTGCATGTGAAATATTAGCCTATTTTATGTGTTATTTTACAGTCAACCATCGCTAATACAGACTACTTTATCGCACGTGTAATTGTTTGCTTTGTTGCAATGATGGTTCTGTATTTTAAGCCTTGTTATGGATGGATGGATGGATGGTGGAGTTTTCCGTCCTGGCAACATCTAAGGTCAGAGCAGGATGGATACCGATTTGTGACAGTATGCACTTATGGCAACTTTTGTAATATAGTGCTGCCCCACTGGGAGACCAGGTTGCCGGTACCATGACCCGATATCCCACACGGTCACATTATCCTGATACTGTGCTAACCAGTCCTTGACCTATCCGAATAATACCGAGTACCAAGCTAGGTAGTGACAAGTATCAATTTTGTAAGTCATTGGTTTGACTTGACCGGGAATCGAACTCCCGATCTCCCGCAAGGGAGGTCTGTGCTGTGCCGATTCCGCCACTGCGTCCGGTCACATATGTTATAACTTATATGCTTAAAATCCTTGACAAATATTGGCCGACACATAGGCTGCTCTTACCAATCAGCAGCAAGGGGTCTTTTATATGCACTTTCCCACAGACAGGACAGCACATACCACAGCCTTTGATGAACCAGTTGTGGCCCGTTGGTTGGAACGGAAAATACCCCAAACTGCAAATGGGTCCAGCGAGCAGGATCGATCGGATGACCCACACCTTCACGGGTGGACACTCTACCGCCTGAGCTACGTGCCGCTCAACGGAACTGAATATATACTTATAATTAACACCATGGCATAGTTGCGGCATTATTTCTTGGGTGAGGGGAAGGGGAAGGAAGGTTCTCTGTCTAGACAACATCTAAGGTCATATCAGGATGGGTTCTGACTTGTGACGGTGCACACTCATGGTGATTTTAATTAGTGCAGCACTATCTAAATCGGCTATGAAGGAAGAAGTCAATAGAAGTGCTTTGGTTTTGAAAAAAAAAAGTGATGCCTTCAAGGGATTATGCAGCCTAAGCTATAGTGAGGAACTAAAATAGAAAATAGTGCCCCCATGAATTTATATTAAAAAAAAAAAAAAAATTGAAAGTGAGCAGAGTGACAGTTGCCTCACGGCGTATAGGAGGCGGAGGGGGGGGGGGGGGAGAATGCTCGCTCCACAGTAAATAACATGGAAGCTAAGGTGGTTAGAGAGAACCATTAAGGGACTGCCGTTATTTATATCCACATAATAAATTATATAGTACATAATAAGAGAGAAAAGTTGATTGAATTTGAAGTGCCGACAGTTGCGTATACATGCACACATCGGAACCGATGCATATTCGGCAGATGAATACACGAAGGTAACATGTTGGTTGTTGTTGTTTTACATCCTCGCAACATCTAAGGTAATATCACGATGGGTACCGATTTGTGACAGTGCACACCCATGGCAACTTTATAGAATAGTGCTACCCCACTGGGGGGACCAGGTTGCCAGCACCATGACCCGATATCCCACACAGTCACATTGTCATGACACTGAGCCAACCAATCCTTGTTCTATCCTATTAATGCCGAGCACCAAGCTAAGTAGCGACAAGTTTCAATTTTATAAGTCATCGGTTTGACTCGGCTGGAATTAGATTCGAACTCCAGACCTTCCACACGGGAGACCTGCGCTCTACTGATTCGGCCACCGCGTCCGGTAGGAAGGCTACATTATCAGGATAAAAACACAATAGTATTAGTAGTCGACTACCATGAGGATGTGGGATGGGTTTATGGACAACAAACACCAGGCCATGATATACCACCAAATAGGCAACACATACTCAACAAAACGCGTGTATCCGCCCTACGTCAGCACCAAACTGACAGTGCTTTCACCACCGTGTCGTTGTTCCCTGCTCCCCCCGCCCCTAACGCCCTTCCACACGTCACGTGACCTTGGCGCTGACCTCTAATCGCCTTCTTACCCTAGCAGGTGTTCTCCCCGGAGACTTTAGAGGAACTGTGCTCTTTGTTGTCCCGGTAACTGACACACACACCCTTTCACTCCCGCCCCCCTAGTCCCCCTACTCCCCCCTACTCCCCCCCCCCCCCACATACACACACGCGCAGGAAGAACTGGAAGTACCACTCACCAACCTCACCCAGCCCTCTTACTAGTCTTAGAGGACTGGGGTTGAGCTCCTAGACTACCTTTTTCTATCCACCCACTAGTGCTGCCCCGTGCCTCCCACCCTCCCACCCCCTTGCCCCCCCCCACCCTCCCCCTGATGTCTCCGACCACCACCCACCAGAAGCCAACTCCCGGCAGCCGCATGGGACCGCCTTTGGTCATGCCCATACAGTGCTGCAGATTTGCAGCCTTCAGCGCGGCAAAGTGACAGAAAACTCCCCAAAATCAACAACAGCACCGACAAGTGTGTGTAGCGCTGTGAGACACTGTTGCAATTCTCCAAGTAACCCCCCGACCCCAACACCCCCTTACATTCCCCCACCCCTCCCCACTCACCCACACTCACCCACAAATGTGGGGGGAGTGCTGTTTGAATCAGCTTCACACCCACCCAGAGTGGCTATATAGGAATTCGCTAGGTTGGTTGTTGGAGTTTTACGTCCTGGGAACATTTAGGAATTCGGTAGGACGATGCTAGATACAATATTCACCGCCAGTGATGGTGACCGGACGCGGTGGCTGAATCGGTAGAGCACAGGCTTCATGTGCGGATGGTCGGGAGTTAAAATCCCAGCTGAGTCAAAGCAATGACTTATGAAATTGATCCTTTGGGCATGAATAGGATAGGACAAGGATTGGCTAGTGCAGTATCACGGTAATGTCACTGTGTGGGATATTGAGTCATGATGCCCACGGTTTGGTCTCCCAGTGGGACAGCACGATAAAGTCACCATGAGTGTGCACTGTCACAAGATCGGGCACCGACTTTTTAAGTCATTGGTTTAGTGCTTGGTACACACCTACCGTATAGGATTCGCGCACTAAAACTCGCGACTCAACCCGACCTGCTTAAAACTGAAAACGGGCCGATTCGTTTTTCGAATCGCGGATCGCAATCATAATCGGCCGGTTTTAGCCCTAAAACTGACGTTTTATGCGCGAATCGCAATCGCTAGGTGTGCGCGGGGAGCGCACAGCTTGCGATTTTTGTGTGCGAAACGGGCAGTTTTAGATCGTATACGGTAGGTGGGTGCGGACAAACGGTAGGTGTGTACCAGGCATTAGTCGACCAGGGGACGAACTACAAAAACGGGAGACAAGCGCTCAATCCATTTGGCCAACCCATCTTGTAAAAGGAAGAGTTGGTTGGGGAATAGTAAGAAGCTAATAACAACAAACCTGTTTTCTCCAATATTCATATAGTAGAATTTCCCTTTCTGTCTAAATTAAAGATTTAATCTGCACATGCCCATGTTCGATTACCAACCTGCCACCCTGTTCCCACTATGCCTACTAGTACAGTATCACACCAGGTGTGCAGAAATCGATCTGCACACCTGGTTTTGTTTTGTAAATATAGTTTATTCATTGAATAAAGTCTTTTGTCAGCGCTCTGGCACTGGTCTTCCAGCCATGTGACAATACAGTTATATACAATATATGTATATGTAGTCTGATATTGTCATCAGCGGCTAGCTCAAGTCAGCTGAAATAACTATATTAATCATTCCAGGACTTACATATGGTATAGTTTGACAATTCATATATAAAATAGTAGTTATATGTTGTATACATACATACTTAGATACATACATGTGTATTGATTAGACCTTTACATTATGGAGTGGTTAGGCGCATAGTTTCCTGTCATAGGTTTTTATGCCTACTGTGTTGTGAATTGCATAATTATCTTGTTGTTGGAGATGGGATTTTGAGATGGAGTGTTAGTAGAATGGTTTGTTTATTCTGTTAGATAGAGTGTGGTTAGCTTGTAGAGTTATGCTTAAAAGGTTAATACCATGGGTGTGTTTTTGACTACATGAAGTAGTTTGAGTAAGAAGGTTGTTAGTAATGATGGGATAAACTATGCTTGGAGGATTGTACATTTCATTCATTTAGTAGTCTAGTACAGTCCTTATTAGTGTCTATGTTTATAGCAATACTACGAGACTGATATACATTTTCTGAATTTACTGGGAAAATTATCTGTAAGGTGGATAACTTGATTTGTTGGCAGCAGGTAAAGGAGCGTGTGGGGTGGTGGTGGGGGTGGGGGGTGGCCATATGTGCTTATAATAGATAGATAATTAAATATGGCGACCTCATCACTAGGCCTGTAGAAGGACCTATGCAGTGGAGCAGACAGACATACATCTCCGTCAACACTGTCGGTGGGGGAGAGGGGGTGGGAGGGAATAGGGAGAGGGAGGAGGAGGAGGGGGGGTCAGGAGGGGGGAGGGGGCATTTGTAAACACTGCATACTGCCTGACCCTCTTGGGGAACCTGCTTGGGATCCCTGATGTCCCATAGGGGCAGTGGGACCCTGCTTAAGGACCTATTCATATCGCATAGAACTATTTCGAGGGAGTGCAAATGGGGGGAGGGGGAGTGATGGGGGAGGGGGGGAACAGGGAACATGGTATAATAATGAACTGTATTTTAATTCTCACTGAACATTTGTCGACATACATCACACTTACACACTATCTAATCGATCCTGTTCAGTGGACTCATTTGAAGTTTGGGTTATTTTCTGTTCCAACCAGTGGTCCACAACTGGTTCATCAAAGGTTGTGTGGTAAGTGCTGTCTTGTCTGTGGGAAAGTGCATATAAAATACCCCTTGCTGCTTATCGGAAAGAATAGCCTATGTGGTGGCAGCGGGTTTCCTCTAAAGAAATATGGCAGAATGACCATATGTTTGACGTCCAATAGCCGATGATAAAAATCAATGTGCTCTAGAGGCGTCGTTAAATAGAACAAGCTTTCCTTTTCACACCTATGCACGAATCAGTTAGATTAGTGTGGTGAAGGATTCTTATAATATATATATATAGAGAGAGAGAATATATTTATATATACAGACTCGTGGTTGGTTGGTTGATGGAGTTTATGTCCTGGCAACACTTATGGTCATATCAGGAGAGGTACCGACTTGGTTGGTTGGTTGTTGGAGTTTTACATCCTGGCAACATCTAACGTCATATCAGGACATGTACTAACTTGTAACAGTAAACACTCATGGCAACATTATAGTGCTGCCCCACTGGGAAATCAGGCCAGTGGAACCGTGATCCAATATCCCACATTGGCACATTGTCATGATACTGCACTAACGAGGTGCGAAAGCAAGCTGCCAGTACCATGACCGAATATCCCACTCAGTCACATTATCCTGACACTGAACCAGTCCTTGTCCTATCCTATTAATATCAAGCGCCATGCTAGGAAGCGACAAGTATCAATTTTGTAAGTCATTGGTTTGACTCAATCGGGAATCAAACTGCCAACTTTCCGCACGTTAAGCTTGCGCTCTACAGATTCGGCCACAGGGGGAAGTATACTCTTGTGTGTATATATAGTGTCAATATATATATATATAAATGGATCTATATATACATAAGCTATATTATGTGTATATATTGTAGGAAGGGAAAATAGACTTCATATTACCTTTTTTCATTTTTTTTTTTTTTTAAATAATGCCATATACTATTTTTGAAGAGTGAGTGGCCGGTCGGCCTAGCGGGTCCCATTGAGGGTGAATGTACGTGACGTCGTACGGCGCCCCGTCTCGTGTTTCCCGTTCGTGTTCATCCTCCCACACACTCAGACGCAGCCTACAACTGTGGTGTGCTGTCACCGACCCCCCCCCCCCCTATCACACACACACACACTCACACACACTGCTCCACCCCTCCCCCATTCACACACTATCTCCAACGCAGACCATCAACTGCCATGACTGACTTGGTTGGTTGGTTGTTGGTTGTTTTACATCCTGGCAACATCTAAGGTCATGTCAGGACAGTTACCGACTTGTGACAGTGCGCACTCATGAAGACTTTATAGTGCTGTCCCACTAGGATATGCAGCCATCGGCACCATGACCCAATATCCACAGGATGTTGCATACAGTTACAGATACATATATAGATATATGCATTAAAATTGTTCTTTTCCTCCAATTGTATTCTTTATGAACAAATAGAGAAACATTTCAATAACATTTCAATGTACTGTCTCTTGTAAAGGAAATCTTTTCATTAACTCCAAACATCATATATAACAGATAGTTTACATCACTCAGTATCATGTACATTTTCATTAACTCCACTCATCTTATATAACATATAGTTTACATCACTCAGTATCATGTACCATGGAAGTGGGATTCTATTACTTTTAGTCTACATAACCTGGTTCCCACTCCGGCATCCAAGAATAATAATGCTCTCTGCCAATATATAATTCTTAACCGAAAATCCATATATTTTTACAATGTCCCTCTTCCATTTCTACTTGTGCAAAACGGCCAAGAAAAATGGAAGCCTCTAAACATTACGTCTTTTTCGGTTTAAGCCAGAGCGAGTGTTATACAGTGGAGCATAATGAGTTTGTCAATAGACTTTATAAATTCTGTACCCTCCGGAATTCACCTACCTCGGAAGCACTATATCAAGTGATGGACGCATTGCTGCTGAAATACAGAGGAGGATGGCCAAGGCTAGCGCATCTTTCAGCCGACTACGCCAGAGACTCTGGAACAACCACCATGTGTCCATGCAGGTCAAAGGCAAGATCTACCATGCAATCATGCTATCCACCCTACTATACGGAGCCGAGGCCTGGACAGTGTACAGAAGACAGGTGAAAAAGCTGCATGCCTTCATGATGTGACATCTGCGTTCAATCATGACACTAACCTGGAAGGACAAAGTGACAAATAAGGAAATACTTGAATGGACGGGGCTACCCTCTATGGAAGATCTTCTGATCAAAAAGAATTTCCAGTGGACTGGACACCTCATGAGGATGTCATCAGACAGGCTACCAAAGCAGATCCTCTATTCTCAACTGTCTTCTGGTTAAAAAAAGAGAGGGTGCCATCGTCTCTGGTTCAAGGATACCATCAAGAGCAACCTGAAGCTGAGAGACATTAAGACCGACTCATGGACATCACTCTCACAGCAGAGAGCTAAATGGAGAGCGGCAGTCAAGTAATGAAAGCAGTCTTTGTCGCATTGCGACCAACAGCATGATGATGATGATGATGGTATGTAGTCTGATATTGTCATCAGCAGCTAGCTCAAATCAGATGAAATAACAATATTAATCATTCAAAGATTTACATATGGTATAGTTTGACAATTCACATATAAAAACAGTAGTTATATGTTGTATTCATTCATACATGATCTGCACTTCAAATATCTCCAAAATTAATTATTTAAAATAAAAGCCACCACAAACAAAAGTAAGGTAGATTATAACAATCAATTTAATATATCTATCTCAGAAAAATGGCCGAAACTCAAAACCACCAGATTCTGCAACTTTTAATTTGGTTCACGACTACTTGTGCATACCGAACCAGTTGGTTGATTGGTTGGTTGGTTGTTGGAGTTTTATGTCCTGGCAACATCCAAGTGTAGAGTCGGTGTTCGAGTCTGTGGCTATGTAGGTAGGCTAAAGTGAAAAACAATACAGATGGAGAGAAAGAGAGAAAGTAAAGCAAAAGTAAGAGTGTAAGAGAGAGTCCAAGCCCCTCTGGTTTATCATATATAGTACATGGATTCTTGGGATAGGATCATGCCATTCACTCAACCAATAGGGAAGCAGCATTCCCAGTTCCTCCAATAGGGACTCAGCATTTCTGGTTACCATGACCACCAGTGGTCTGCCCACCACCAGAGCTGGTTGACCTATGGCCACCACCAACCTTGACCCCTGTGTGCATTGACCCATACCTCAGCAGAGAGCCAGGCCCTGAGTGCGCTCACCCAGACCTGCCAATCATCCCTAATTCTATAATTACCTGCCCTCAAGCATGGGCCAAGCCATATATATACACACAACACACATATACACACACTCTTGACTGGCCACACAGAATAACAGTAGACGATTTCCATTTCCCCCCTCTGCCAATTATCGGAATATTTCACACAAGGTCATATCAGGACAGGTACCGACTTGAGACAGTGCGCACTCATGGAAACTTTATAGTGCTGCCCCATTGAGAGACCAGGCCACTGGCACTATGACCTAACATCCCACCCAGTTACATTATCCTACCACTGAGCCAACCAGTCCTTGTCCGATCCTATTAATGCCGAGTGCCAGGCTAGGAAGCAACAATGATAATTTTGTAATTTATTGCTTTGACACGACCGGGAATCAAACTCCCGACCTTCCACATGGGAAGCCAACAAACACTCTGCCAATTTGGCCACCGTGTCCGGTACATAACAATTTGTTGGTTGGATTTACACGATCCACTTATGGTGCTGGCGTAGTTTAATTTTCTGTGTATGTAAACGTTTTTGGGTTTTTTTCTGGGTTTAAAAAAAAACCCACCTTTAAAACAAAAAAGTAAATCAAAGTCAGTCATTTCTTGAATGTGCACACACCTTGTGCGTCTAAAGCCGTGTTCACACCTGCAAGTTTAGGCCGAACTAGATAAGGCGAACTAGATGAGGGGAAATAGAGTCGTGTCCACACATGCAGTACTTTTAGCCGGAAATCGATATCTGCGCATGAGCAAGTCCATACTAACCAGTGCCAGTTTCGGTTAGTCGATGTCGGTTCGAGAGAGTGTGGGTTCGACCTAGATCTGTTTCAACTGAATCATATTGTTTTGGAATGATCAAAACTTCTGCTGGGCAGTGAAACCCTAAAAATAAATGATGAAAAGAATATCTGTGCACAGCTAGCAGTTTCGTAGAGCAAATTTACCGGAAAGTCAACAAACTCAGGTCTCGACTGTGACATCCTTAATCCACCTCATCTAAACCGCTACCGCCCATGCAGGCAATATGGGCCGACTTAAGCTAGTTTGCTTCATATAACCTACCTCGTGACGCGGTTTACTTGAAGCGAATTAGTTGAGGCGAATCAGCCCTAATCCACCTTAGCATCACGTCCACATGGCGAATGTGAGCCGAACTAGACAAGGCAAACTAGTTGAGGCGACTTAACGCCTGTGTGTGAACACGGCTATAGTTGTGCATAGATTTGAAACTGACGGAGTGGTGTTTGTACATAAGAGAGCCCATATGTTCACACAGGCCTTGCTATGACGTGTATAATATATATATACATGTATATGCCTTGCGTAGATAGCTACAGGCGTGTAGTACTAGTAGTGCACACACACGGTGGGTGTACTGTACGCACCAGCATATATGCCTCAGAACACCTCTTTATAAAGAACAGTCGCGCTTCGACATTGGCTGCTAATCCAGACGAGCGATTTACATTAATTGGCCAGACTGTATTGATCAAACCAAAAGCTCTAAACGCAAACTTTTTTTTTTTTTTAAACATGCCATTATGGATCGACATAGCACATGCTACCTCGTATCTGTTCATGCATATCTATATGTTTGTTTGTTGTTCTTTTACGTCCTAGCAACATATCAGGTCATATCACAATGGGTACCGACTTGTGACAGTGTGCACTCATGGCGACTTTATAGTGCTGTCCCACTGGGAAACCAGACCGCTGGCACCATGATCTGATATCCCACTCAGTCACATTATCCCGACACTGAGCACACCAGTCCTTACCCTGTCCTAATAATGCAGAGCGCCTGGCTAGGAAGCGACAAGTATCAAATTTTAAAGTCATTGGTTTGACTCGACCAGGGTTCGAACCCACGACCCCACGATCTACCAGCATGGGAGACGGACGCTCTAACTCCCTCAGCCATCCCGTCTGGTCCTATATATGTGCATTATGTGAATATATGTTGGTTGTTTGTTGGAGTTTTAGGTCCCTGCAACATCTAAGGTCATATCAGGACAGGTACCGATGTGTGACAGTGTACCCTCATGGTGGCTTCATAGTGCTTCCCCACTGGGAGACCAGACCGCCAGCACCATGACCTGATATCCCACTCACTCACATTATCCTGACATTGATTGAGCCAACCAATCCTTGCCCTATCTTAATAATGTCGAGCACCTGGCTAGAAAGCAAAAAGTATAAATTTGTAAGTCATTGGTTTGACTCCCACAATCTACCAAAACCGGAGACGGAAACGGAACTCATTCGTCTAGTCATGTAAATATGTATATATATATTTATATATTTATATATTCATATATGTATATTTATGTATATGTATATATGTGTATATGTATATATGCATATATGTGTATATGCATATATATATGTATAGATGCATATATGTCTACATGTCTATATATATGCATATATGTATATATGTATATATCTAAGTGTGTATATTTATATTTATATGCATATATGTCTAGATGTCTATATATATATATATATGCATATATGTATATAAGTGTGTATATTTATATATGTAGATATACATCTATGTATAAATATATCGATATATGTATATAGGCCGCCTGATTTCCCAGTGGGGCAGCACTATAATGTCGCCATGAATGTGCACTCTCATAAGTCGGTATCCATCCTGATATGACATTATGACCTTAGATGTTGCCATGACATAAAACTCCAACAACCAACCAACTGTATATGTATATATATCAGGGCATTCACCCATTGCTCTTTGTGCGAGTGATATCCTACTAGAATTTCCACACTATATATATGAAGAGTTCGGGCGCAAATGCCAATCCAAAAATGTAGTTTAAATAAAAGATTTGTACATAAAAATAAAATTAATTCTCACTACTTCCACTTTTCATATGATCACACGGTTATGGAGCAATGAACAAAAAAAGTATGAAAATATCAAACTTAACTTCTTCAAGGTTTTATTCCAATCTTCATCTCCATTTTCGGATCAGCGTTTACGTGGTTTAGCGCCTGAAGTGTTCCATATGTATAGTGTGGACGGCCGAACGGGATGGCCGAATGATAGTTAGAGCGTCCGTCTCCCATGGGGTTGTGGGTTCGAACCCTGGTCGAGTCAAACCAATGACTTAAAAATTGATGTTTTTCACTTCCTAGTCTGGTGCTTGTCATTATTAGGATAAGCCAAGGACTGGTTGGCTCAGTGTCAGGATAATGTGACTGAGTGGGATATCAGGTCATGGTGCTGGTGGCCTGGTCTTCCAGTGGGGCAGCACTATAAAGTCGCCATGCGTGTGCACTGTCACAAGTCGGTACCGGTGCTGATATGACATTAGATGTTGCTAGGACGTAAAACAACAAACAAACTTCATATATATATATATATATATATATAATTATATATATAATTATATATATATAATTATATATATAATTATATATATACCTACATCCACTAAAGACACCAAATTACAGTAGAAAGACGCTTTAAATTTAAGTATTTTCGTAGAATACTATTTATTATGAGAATACTATTTATTATTCGATATGCACAAAAACAAAAGAGAAGACGCGTTAAAACATGCGTGATGGTGTCACTGTTATTATTATTATTATTATTTATTCCTGCTTGCCTGACAAAGTGATGCGGTCTTTAGGTGGGTTAGTACACCTCTAAGCCCCACATATATATGTTGCCGTAAGTAGGTCAAATGCCATCACACACATTGGAGGCTCTTTCATAAACAAACACGGTATGAATCACTGAATTGTGTACTAGTACTAGTAGTACTGGTCTCCTGGTATCAGTCCTCGGGTCGTTTTTCAATTAGTGCCACAGTGTAGTGACATGAATGTTGAAACATGTCAACAGCGACAGGCGAACTACATGAAGTCGCTTCAGCAACACCAGTCGCTATGGATGGCCCAATGATTTGAGAGTCCGTCTCCCGTTTTGGTCGCTCATGGTATTCGAACCCACGGGTTCGAACCCTGGTCGAGTCAAACGAATGACTTAGAAATTGACGCGTTGGTAGATCGTGGGGTTCGAACCGTGGTCGATTCAAACCAATGACTTAGAAATTGGTACTTGTTCCTAGCCAGGCGGTCGGTGTTATTAAGATAGGGCAAGGACTGGTTTGCTCAGAAAGAGGTTTTTTAAAACATTTCACGAAGCCTCTAGAGTACATTGATCTTTATCATCGGTTATTGGACGTCAAAGGTTTGCTTAGTGTCAGAATAATGTGACTGAGTACGATATAAGGTCATGGTGCTAGCGGCCTGGGCTCTCAGTGGGGCAGCATTATAAGGTTGATATGAGTGTGCACTCTCACAGTTCGGTACCCTTCCTGTTATGGCCTTATGTAAAGTCGCCGGCTGGTGGTGTGAGTGGTGTGGACAAGCTAATGAGAAATCAATACAGGTAATGAAGGAAAGTAGAGAAAGAGTGAAAAGTAGGAGAGTGAGACTCCCTGGTTTATTATCTTATATAGGTTTCTAGAATTCAAGATGATGGTGGTCACATGGGTTCAAATCAGGGTTCAATCTGTGTATGCCTTGTCATGCTGGCTACAGTGCCTTGTGGTGGCCAGCGATCCATAAAAAGGGTGGGGTGGGGGGGGGGGAGAGGTATGTGAGGCAACTCCTCCAAAGACTGTATCTAAGAAGTGACACTCCTCCTCTACTATTTTACTATACAATTTCTATACATAATGAGTAATAGTTTTCCAACGCCACATATCCCTCATATGCCTTTGGATTTTATATATTACCATTTACCATTATATAGATAGGTTGCAATTTATTATAGTAGTTTCAGATATATCCTCATGTCATTATATCGGAAAATTTTACACTTAGATGTTGCCAGGACGAGAAGCTCCAACAGCCAACCAACCTTCAGCCACTGTCTGGATTCAGGCGTCGTTCACACACAAGTATGTGCCGAAGCATGTTTTGCTTGTTGAAGTTTTACATCTTGGCAACATCTAAGGTGATATCAGGAGTGTTTCCGACTTGTGACAGTGCGCCCTCATGGCAACTTTATAGTGCTGCCCCACTTGGAAATCAGGCGTCGACACCATGACGCAATATCCGACACAGTCACATTGTCCTGACACTGATTCCAACCAGTCGTTGCCCTATCCTTTTAATGCTCAGCACTGGGCCAGGAAGATACAAGTATCAATTTGGTAAGTCATCCGTTTGACTCGACGAGGAATCGACCTACCGACCTTCTGCATGGAGAGCCTGCGCTCTACCGCATCTGGTAGATCTTTAAACAATGACAGCTGGAATTCACTCGTTTATATCGAGCCGGAATCAAGAGTGTGCTTATTTTCAGATAAGGACTTGCTACGAATTTAGAGAGAAACCCTTATGATGACTCAAAGTTGCATACTCCGATGGGCTTGAGTTTTTGCTATATTTTGTTTAGATAAATATTGGTCAATACACTTTACTTTACTTCTATTTGAAGTGATATATTTTATAAGGAGATATTTCATGTGAGAACGCGCACCCTAAAGCTAAGAGTAAGATTCCATGTATGCGGTATGCAAATACGAATACGAATGCGACAAAAGCTGGAAAGGCATGTAAAGGCACAGTAGTGCTTCCATATGTCCGAATGTGATTGCAAATGCGGATGCGGATGTGAATGCGAATGGAAATGCAAATGTGAATGCGAATGCGAATGTCAATGCAAATGCAAATGCGAATACGAATGCGAATGCCAATGCGAATGCCAATGAGAATGCCAATGCCAATGCCAATGCCAATGCCAATGCCAATGCCAATGCCAATCCCACAACGCACCGCACCGCTGGAACCGCGATGTAGTCTATTCCGATCGAACTTGGGATCGTGGGTTTGAATCCTGGTCGAGTCAAACCGATGACTTGAAAATTGATACTTGTCGCTTCCTAGCCTGCCACTCGACATTCTTAGGATAGGGCAAGGAGCGGGGGAATGAGGAAGACCAATTGTTCGCGATTGAAATGTCTCCTGCTTACTAAACTAATGTACCAAAAAAACAACAACAAAAAACCCCCAAAAAACTTATATATTTGAAGGGTTCAGGCGCAAAAAACAAAACCATGACTGCCATGATTGAGCTGCCATCATTCTGACAGTCAAATCTATTTGTTTAGAGTTGCATAGTCCGATGCTTTTGAGTATTTGCTATTTTCTGAGATAAATATATTATACTAAACTTTATAATCTAATTTACTTTAGTTTTAAGTAACTTTCATTTTAAATGGCTAAGTTTGGAGATATTTGATGTCAAAACGTGCCAAAATAATTTTGGCAAGCACGCCAAAACTCTAACACCATAGACTTCAGTAGTAACGGTTTCTATTAATTGACTTATTATGCCCTTCTATGCAGCAACAAATGTTTAATAAGTGCACCAGTATCTAAGTTGAATATGTAGAATCAAATCTAGATAAAGCGAGCATTCCTTACGCGCGGTATGCGGTATGCGGCATGCGGCATACGGCATGCGGTATGCGAATGGCATGATTCCTTACACGCGGTATGCGGTATGCGGTATGCGGTGTGCGGCACACGACTGGCTATATTTAAAACATAAAAATAAACAATTATTCTCCATACTGCTCTGTATATGACCAAATATTGCATTTATATCTATGTACCTTTTTCTACGTCACATGGGGGTTCCTACCTTTATTATAACCAAATTATAGATAAGTATTCATATTTCTGTGCATATGGTAGCATTTTTAGCTTTCCCCATACCGTATGTCTCCCGGGTGCCCAGCTCACCATGTGTTTCCCCTCCTCACCCCTGTGTGAGACCGTTCCGTAATGCTCAGTCGCCTCTCCTGGTGTTAAACTAATGGACACATCAGACTCAGGTTTCTATTCGCACCCTGCATGCCGCATACCGCATGCCGCACCGATCGCTACATGGACCGATCGGAAAATGCATTCGCATTCGCATTCGCATGCCGCATGCCGCATACCGCGTGTAAGGAATGTAGCCCATAGGCTTCAAGGCGTTTCGATTTTTCGTTGCATTCGCATTTGCATTCGCATACCGCATACCGCGTGTAAGGAATGCGCCCTTAAGTGTTTTGGTTTTGAAAATTTGATGTTTTCATCGGACTATACAACTTTAAAGAAGCTGGTACATCTCCTACATAATGCACTCTGCAATAATATGAAATTGATAGATCAATATGAAATTGATAGATTTGTAGTTTTACCAGAAAGCATATCAATACATTCTATTTTGCAAAAAAACTACTCAAATGGGGACCGGACGCGGTGGCCGAATCGGTAGAGCGCAGGCTTCCCGTGCGGAAGGTCGGGAGTTCGATTCCCGGTTGAGTCAAACCAATGACTTATGCTAGGTACACACCTACCGTTTACGACTCGCGCACTAAAACTTTGCGCCCGACGCGACCCGATCGCGACCCGATCGCGATTAAAACCGAAGATAAGGGATGCGCACATATACCGACTGGACGCGCACATATAACGTCCGATTCGCGGCTGCGATCCACGCTCCTGGTGGGTTTTTGCGCAAACTACCTCGCCATCAGCGCCATCTAGCATTTTCCTTGCGCCGATTCGCGACTGCGCTGCACGCACCTGGTGGGTTTTGCGCGAACTACGTCGCCATCAGCGCCATCTAGCAGTTTCCTGTAGCAATGCTATTTGTTTTGTTTACATTCGTCGATTAGAAAACATTAATATTGCCGGCGGCGGAATTTCCTTGCGCCTGCTACGTACTTGTTGAGTTTACATTCATCGATTAGAAAACATTAATATCGCCGCCGTTGAATATATTTGGGTCTAATATGTAGCCGCCGAACCGGCGGAATTTCCTTGCGCCTGCTACGTACTTGTTTAGTTTACATTCGTCAATTAGAAAATATTAATATATAGCCGCCGATTAGAATATTTTGGTTAAGACACTGTCACGTGTCCTTTTTCAGGCCCGGCGATTCGTTGATCGTTAAAACTCAGATGCGAACGGTCGGCGGCTAGCACGCATATACCGTTTAAGATACGACCGACCGCACGCACCTCCCGATTTGCAATCGTCCCGATTCGTTTTTCGAATTGCTTGTGATTTCAGTTTTAAGGCCTAAAACTGACTTGTAATCGCAAATTGCGGACGTCTGGTGTGCTATGGTCCCGCACCCACCTACCGACTAACGAGGTCGTATGCGCGAATCGTGTCGTAAACGGTAGGTGTGTACCTAGCATTACAAAATTGGTACTGGCCGCTTCCTAGCCTGGCACTCGGCATAAATAGGATAGGGCAAGGACTGGTTAACACAGTGTCAGGATAATGTGAATGAGTGGGATATCGGGTCATGGTGCCAGTGGCCTGGTCTCCCAGTGGGGCAGTACTATAAAGTCGCTATGACTATGAGTGTGCACTGTCACAAGTCGGTACCCATCCTGATATGAACTTAGATGTTGACAGGAAGTAAAACTTCAACAACAAACAAACTCCAGTGGAAGTGTCGGTTCTTTGCGCCTGAACTTTTCATATATATATATATAACATACATCTATCAATTTCTTTTTAAACCTCAAAACTATCAGATTCTGCAGCTTTAATTCACATCTGCTCCGGGATCCTATAACACCACGGTTGCTCGTGGCCGAATAGAATACTAACGGAGTTAAGGGTAACCCCCCTCCCCCTCCCCCTCCCCTCCTCCCCTCCCCCCCCCCCACGTGTTGCAGGTGACTGCAGGGTGGCAGTGGCTCCCCTCTGACCCCCAACAGTGGCAGCAGTGTGTACACCACAAGCTGCGTGTGACCTCTGACCCCAGAACCCTGGCTGCGCTTGTGAACACCTTGATGACGGCGTGGTGGGGAGTTGTTCTGTGTGTGTGGTGTCAAAGACCTTTTAACTGGAGTAAGCCATGCAATAAGGCTATTCCTAGTCCTGCTAGTCCCAAAGGATTGGTTGGTTGTTGGAGTGTTACGTCCTGGTAACAACTAAGGTCATATCAGGACGGGTACCGTCTTGTGAGAGTGTGCACCCATGGTGACTTCATAGTGTTTCCCCACTGGGAGACCAGGCCGCCAACACCATGACCTGGTATCCCACTCAGTTACATTATCCTGACACTTAGCCAACCAGTGTTTGCCCTATCCTATTCCTAATAATGCCGAGTGCCTGGGTAGGAGTAGGACGTGACAGGTATCAATTTTGAAGTGATTGGTTTGATTCGACCATCGTTCGAACCCGTGTCTCAAAGGAAGGACTGAAACTGCGTCCCAGAACACCGGGTCGCAGCTTCAGATTACACACCGGAAGTTGAGGGTTGGTGCCACCTTCCAGTTCCTATCCTTCACTAAAGCCGCTGTGCTTTAAGGTAATTTTACAGGGCGCGGTGGCCGAATCGGTAGAGCGCGGACCTCGTGTGTGGGAGATCAGGAGTTTGGTTCTCGGTCCAGTCAAACCAATGACTTAACAAAGTTATACTTGTCGCTTCCTAACCTGGCGCTCAGCATTAATAGGCTAGGGCACAGACTGGTAAGCTCAGTGTCAGGATGATGTGATGGAGTGGGATATCGGGTCATGGTGCTGGCAGCCTAATTTCCCAGTGGGGCAGCACTATAAAGTCACCATGAGTGCACACTGTCACAAGTCGGTACCCGTCCTGATATGACCTTAGATGTTTCCAGGACATAAAACTCCAACAACCAACCTTTAAGGTCATTTCACACTTTTACGCACATGATTGTAGAGTTCTTACCAGGAATTTATTTCTAATGTAGAATCGTAGCTAAATTGTCCCAAGTAAATGTTTTACATTAGATAAAAATACTACTTCCTCTAATAGTATCATAGCGTATGTGTATTCACCAAGTCTCCCACTTTCCGCCATGTAAGCTGAAGCTGTGACGCGACATGCTGGGACACGGCTTCCTTCCTTCCTGAAGGACCAGCGGAACTTGGAATTCAGTTGCTGATTCAGTAGGGAGATTGTTTGTTTGTTTGTTGTTGTTTTACATCCTAGCAACATCTAAGCTCATATTGTGACAGTGCGCACTCATGGTGACTTTATAGTGCTGTCTCACTCGGAAACCAGGCCACCGGAACCATGACCTGGTATCCCACTCAGTCACATTATCCTGATACTGAGCACACCAGTCCTCAGTAGGGAGAGGACTGGTTGGTTGTTGGAGATTTACGCCCTGGAAACATCTAAGGTCATATCAGGATAGGGACTGACTTGTGATAGTGCACACTCATGGTGCATTTATAGTGCTGCCTCACTGGGAGACTAGGCTGCTGGCACCATGACCTGATATCCCATTCAGTCACATTATCCTGACAGTGAGCAAACCAGTCCTTGCTCTACCCTATTAATGCTGAGCGCCCGGCTAGGAAGCAACAAGTGTTTTGTAAGTCATTGGAGGCATTCAACTGGGACCGCCCACCTGCACAGTGAACTAGGTTTTCGAATGCAAAGAGGACCAGTCAAATGGCTTCAGTGGTTTCAGCCAATCAGAGCTGTTCTCTGCCATTGCAAATGGCTGCCCTGTATGGGGATGTCCATTTGCTTTCGAAAAGAACCAATCAGAGCTGTTCATTTCCATTGCAAATGGCTGCCCCTATAGAGAGCAGCCATTTGCAATCGAAAAGAACAGGTCTGATTGGTGTGAAGCTACTGAATCTTTCAACCTTTCCATATCAGCCATCTTGAAATACACCATGTGACCTTATGCATTGAGCCACAAGACAGATTTGATTCATACGTATAGAAAACCACTTCAGGTCCCTGTCAAATAGGAATTTGTAAAGAAATATTTTGATATGTGTATAGAAAGCCCCAGTCGAATACGGCCATTGATTTGACTCGACATGGAATTGAACTCGGGGTTCTTCCGCGTGGGAGGCCTGTGCTCTACTGATTCAGCCACCATGACGCAGTTGTAGGGAGAGGAGGGAAGGATGGAGGTGAATTGGTGGGGTTGAGAACGAAGGGGTTTCAGTGGAATTTGATATTAGGTGCCTACAGAGGAAAGCCTGTGATACCACACTCACCCTGTGTATGCATTGTGGACGACTGCCTTACCCGAATAACATGCTCAGTTGTTGATACAGGCAGGATTGGGGAGCCCTGTTGGTGTGGCGAACATTCCTCAGAGGGTGAAAGAGGGTGGGGGCGGAGTGGCAGGTGGGGGTGGGGAGGGGGGAGGTGGGGAGGGGAGCGGGGAGTGTGGAGGAGGAGGGGGAAGGGGCGAATGGGGAGGGGAGGGGAGAGGTGGGGAGGGGACAGACGGTGCGCACGGGGCGGAGGAGTGGCAGGTGGGGAGGGAGGACCTGGGAGGAGGGGGAGGGCGAGGGGGAGGGGGAGGGTGGACCTAGGAGGAGGAGGAGGAGGGCGAGGGGGAGGGGAGGGGGGAGGGCCATTCACGGCTGAAAGCACAGCTGTGTGGGTGTGTATGCACAGAGGTATCAAAACAGGCACTGGAGTGAATATATAGCGTACGTCTGTGTGAGTGGTTTTGGTGTGGGTGTGTGGAGTGTGGATGTGTGGTGGTGTGGTGGTGTTGCGGTGAGTAAGGAGGGACAGGGTGTGGGGGGATGTGGATGTGAGTGTGGGTGTAGTGAGTGAGTAAAGCCCCAGTCACACTAAAGCTTGCGACCACTTTGCGACCGCTTTAGACCAAAGAACCCACATTCAACAGTGACATCCTTGTGACCAAAGCAATGGTTGCCGAAGTTTGGGCGTCACTGGTGACTGTGGGTTCTTTGGTAGAAAGTAGTTGCAAAGTGGTTGCAAGCTGTAGTGTGACCGGGGCTTAAGGAGTGACCATGTGGATGTGGGTGTGGGTGTGGGTGTGGGAGTTGGTGTGGGTGTGGGTGTGGGTGTGGGTGTGGGTGTGGGAGTGGGTGTGGGTGTGGGTGTGGGTGTGGGTGTGGATGTGGGTGTGGGTGTGGTGTGGGTGTGGTGTGGGAGTTGGTGTGGGGATGGGGTGGGTGGTGGGGTGGATGTGGCTGGGTGTGGGTGTAGGTGTGGGTGTGGGTGTAGGTGTGGGTGTGGGTGTGGGTGTGGGTAAGGAGGTTGCTGGTTGGAGTTTTACGTCCTGGCAACATCTAAGGTCATATTAGGACGAGGGACCGTGTGGGTGTGAAGGATGAGTAGGGAGGGACCGGGTATCGGTGTGGGTGTGGGGTGAGTAAGGAGGGACCGGGTGTGGGTGTGTGGGGAATGTGGGTGTGGGTGTGGGTTTTGGGGTGAGTGAGGAAGGACCGTGTGTGGGTGTGGGGAATGTGGGTGTGGGTGTGAGTAAGGAAGGACCGCATGGGGGTGGGAGTGGGGGTGAGTGAGGAGGGACCAGGTATGGGTGTGGGGTGTGTGGGAGTGGATGTGGGTGTGGTGGTGTGGGAGTGAGTAGGGAGGGACCGTGTGTGGTGTGGGGTGGGTGGGTGGGTGCGTGTGTGTGTGGGGAATGTGGGTGTGGGTGTGGGTAAGGAGGGACAGGGTGTGGGTGTGTGGAGAGTGTGTGTGTGGTGGTGTCGGAGTGAGTAGGGAAGGACCTAGATACAAGATTCACCCCGTACTGCTGCAGTAGGGGTGCAAACCAACCCTATGTAAAAGCTTTCGAAAATGCGGGTCAAAGAATTGAGAGCCTAATTTCACAATCTAAGAAGCAACAATTACTCTTTACATCTGTTTTATTATTAGCCCGCTACATTTGAGTTGAAAAATATAATATAATATCTAGTTTAATAAGATTTAAAAGTGAAATCGACGGCGTTCTGCGGCCGCCATCTTGTCTTTTTGCATTCTCTCCCATTTCACCAAATCTGTGCGGATATAAGTAGCCATTTGATACTGGAGCCACAGTTTCTAGTTCAGGTTCCATACTAAAGCTATCTTCGCCCGTATTTACACTACGTTGTCCTTCACCCGTGTACTACAAGTACCGGGTGAATCTTTTATCTAGGAGGGACCCTGTGTGGTGTGGGGTGTGTGTGTGGGTGTTGGTGTGGGTGTGTGTGGGTAAGGAGGGACCGGGTGTGGGTGTGGGGAATGGGGGTGTGGGTGTGGGTGTGGGTGTATGGAGAGTGTGGGTGTGGTGGGGTGGGAGTGAGTATAGACGGACGGTCGTGTGGGTGTGGGTGTGTGTGTGGGGCGTGTGGGGGGGTGGTTGTGGCTGCCAACTCTGTCGGTAAAATGGATGCCGTTTTACGTACCACTTGGGATGTCAACTGTGATACTTATAACCTAGATGCTGTGACTGGTTTTTGTTTTTGGGGAGTTTTCAGTTGCATTGGTGCGCTGAAGGCTGCAAATCTGCAGCACTGTATGGGCACCATTGAAAGTGGTCCCATGTGATCGGGAGTTGGCTTTTCATGGGTAGTGGTCAGAGAAATTGATGGGTGGAGAGGGGAGGAATGAAAAAGGCAGCCAATGACCCAACCACAGTCCTCTGAGAGGGCCGGGGGAGGCTGGGTGGTTGGTGTAGTTTTATGCCCAGGTAAGACCATAGGCCACACCAGGAAGTGCACCAACTTGTGACAGCGCGCACTCATGGCGACTTTATAGTGCTGTCCCACTTGGAAATCAGACAGCTGGCACCATGATGTGATATCCCACACAGTCACATTATCCTGACACTGTGCACCCAGTCCCTGTCCTGACCTCATAACGCCAAGCACCGAGCAGCAACAGGTACCTATTTTATAAGTCATTGGTTTGACTCGACCAGGATCCAAACTTCAGTCCCTCCAGATTCACCTGTATGCACAGTAAGTCCACCCAAGGCCAGAGGAAGAACTGAAGTGAGGATGGGATTAGTTAGGCAGTGGGTGGGGTTACCTGTTAGTTGTTAGTGAGAATTAGTGGTTAGTTGGTAGTGGTGGCAAGTCAGGTATGGGGACAAGGTGGGATCTGCTAGTTCTCGGTGTCAGGGTCTGGGTGACTAACAGCGTTGATGATATCTGCATTCTAGCAGTAGAAGCGAGCAAGTGCATTTCAGGATGACTTGTAAATCCTGGAGAGGATTGCCAGAGCAGCCCTATTGTCACTGAGTTGGCGGTCAGAGTCCTGCATGAAGTGACTGATGGCAGATCTGTTGACGGCAGCACATGAGGCGAGTATGTGGGCCACATTGAAGATCTTAGTGCTGCAGGGACAGCGCTGGACGTTGGGGACATCAATCCAACGGCAGTAGCCAGTCCTGAAGGGGTTGACGGCGACTTGGGTAGAAGCAGGAAGGCTGACTGGATGGGGGATGTTAGTTCTGACCAGGGAGTACCAGAGCCAGCTTATTGAATAAGGGTTCCGTAATTCTTCCTTCTGTGTGGCGCATTCTCAAACTTTGGTGGTGGCTCAAGAAGTGGCGGCGGTCAGTTTGATGATGGAGGGAGGGATTGCTGTCTCTAAGTCTGCTCAGTTGGTACAGGCTAGAGCGGCACAGGTCATTACCATAGAGTCCTATATGGGAGGGGACCCATAGCAGGACTGTGTGAGGTGTGCCTGATGTCTGGTGGGGATTATTATCTGGATCACATCAGCAAGGGAGTGTTGGGCATTTGGACGGGCGATCTCTTTGATGGCATTCAGAGAGTCGGTAATGAGGATGGCACTTGAGTTGTGGAGGTCTTCGAGGGCCAAGTGAATGGCAGCGAGCTCGGTATCGAGAGTGGAAGTAAAGTCTGACACCCTGGTGGTGTTCTTTGCATTGTAGAAGGGGATGAAGATTCCGGCTCTGGCTCTACCTGATGTTGGGTTAAGAGAGCCATTGGTGCAGACCGTCTTAGCATTGGGGAATCCACCTTTGCCTGAGTTATGGCCTCAAGAGCAAGGGAGTGGAGTTCTGGGGTGGTGTAAACCGCCTTGGCAGCAACTAGGTTGGTGGTTCGGGTTTTTACATGGTGGCTTGTGAGGGCTTAGGGCAGAGTCTGCAATGTGGAGTCCATGGGAGTCCTTCAGGGTGGTGATGGCATCCATGAAGCGGTAGGAGATATGAGGGTGACCATGGGGCCCATTTTGGAGGTAGGCCACATCTCTACCAATTGTTGATGAAAGGCCTGAGGAGAGGGCGGTGAGAAGTTGTTTGCCTCAGAGGAGGAGGGAAGGGAGGCAGGATTCAAGGAGGAGGATCTCAATCCTGGTGGTGCTGGGAACGCAGAGGAAAAGCCTTGCAGCCTGCTGTTGAATGTTCTCAAGTTTCCGGAACTCATTCAGGAAGATATTGTTCTTGGGTAGTCGAGTTCGGGGGTTGTCAAGCCCGAGGGCTGTGAGAGCAAGTGTGGATGTGGCGTAGTCAAAGATGGAGTGGACTGCCTGGTGTAGAACAGTGTGTGTACACTGTCCGGGGCACCCCAGGAGAAGCCAGAGATCCTCTTCATGAGCAGGAGTCTGTTGGTCATTCTGGTGGCCTGGTGGTGGCAGAGGGCTCTCATGTTAAGGTCTCGGTCTAGACAGATACCTAGGTAGTCAAAGGTGGAGACCCATTTAACAGGGGATCCATCTAGGTAGAGGGGGTGAAGTGGTTGACCTCTGAACATGTGCATGATCTTGTTCTTGGTGGGGGAGATTTTTAGTCCAAGGTCCTGGCAGGCATCTCATACCAGGTGGAGCACCTGCTCCGCCAGGTCCTGTGTGTTGATCGCGTGGGAGCAGAAGTCATCTGCATAGCAGACTATTGTTGTGTCTGTGATCTCTTGGGTGGCTAGGTCTCGTTTAAGCCTCCTCACGAGAGATGCCATCACTGCCTTGAAGAGGAGGGGGCTGAGCACTACACCCTGGGGGACACCATTTTTTAGTTGGAGGTATGGAGAAGAGGTGCCTTGTACACGTACCCTGGCTCGCCTGTTCTGGAGGTAATTTTGGATGTAGGCAAGAGGCCGCCCGGCGATGCCAAGATCAGCCATGGATGTCAGTACCACGTTGTGGTCGATAAGTTCAAAGGCTTTTTCGAGGTCAAGGAAGATGTTTGCTGTGTCATGTCCATTACCAAGGCCATAGGAAATGCTCTCGATGAGGGTGGTGACGGTATGCTGGGTGACTTGTCCTCCTCGGTAGCCGATGACCTCCTCTGGTAGGCCAGTGGTGGGATCTTCTGTCACCATCTGGAGACGGGCGAGGATGATTCTTTCACTTACTTTCCCGAGTGATTGGACAAGGGAGATGGGTCCGACTTCGCACGGGGTTTTCTCTGGGACGGGGATGATATCAGCATCCTTCCAAGATTGGGGTATGGCTGTGACTGGTGTTGCCCTTCGCCGCCAGAACCTTCCTCCTCCCCCCACAACACCCCCACACGCCCACCCACACACCTCCCAGGACCTCAGTCCACACCCACCCACTCAGTGGAATCACACAGAACACTTAACCCCGACACATACCCTCCTCCAGTGGTCGATGTCTGCCATGTTTCATTGGGGTTTTACCCTCTCGCAGCAGATCAGGTGGGACCAGATGGGATGGCCGAATGAGTTGAGGGTATTCTTCTCATTTTGGAAGGTTATGGGATTCCGGCTTTGAACCCTGGTCGAGTGAAACCAATGACTTGAAAGTTTATATTTGTCACTTCCTAGCCTGGCACTCGGAATTAATAGGATAGGACAAGGACTGGTTTGCACAGTATCAGGATAATGTGACTGTGTTGGATATCAGGTCATGGTGCCAGCGGCTTGATTTCCCAGTGGGGCCACACTATAACCATGAGTGCGCACTGTCACAAGACGGTACCTGTCCTGATATGATCTTAGATGTTGCTAGGACGTAAATCCCCAACAACTAGCTAACTAACGTATATAACAAATATACTGTACTCACCTCACCAGGGAAATGGACATATGAGACTGTCTCAAAAGGTGCTAAGCAATATGGGACAAAACTTTGTCCATTGTAACGATCAACATACTATTTGCTTATGCATTTGCTCAGGATAGACTGATTTTTATTTTACATGGCGTTTCATTAATCCCAATAGAATACAT
The DNA here is from genome assembly GCA_030323885.1 of Branchipolynoe longqiensis. NCBI lineage: Eukaryota > Metazoa > Annelida > Polychaeta > Phyllodocida > Polynoidae > Branchipolynoe > Branchipolynoe longqiensis. Next base: position 24,612,274 of record CM059194.1, read on the forward strand.
ATTGATTTGAAGCAAGTGTCCTTGTGTTTTCAGTGTAACTGTTTCTGTGCTGTTTTGTGTCAATTGTTACAATGGACAAAAAAAAAAGAAGAGTTATCACCTTTTGAGACAGGCTCATATATAAACCTGCCATAATAACCAAGTTGGTTGACCTATGTCTATATTGTACTTAAATGATATGATCCTCGCCCCAGAATGCCCCCCTCCCCTCTCAGTGTCAGTATAATGTGACTGTGTGGGAAATCGGCTCATGGTTCTGGCGGCCTGGTTTCCCAGTGGGGCAGCACTATAAATTTGAAAACAACAAACAAACTAGAATTAGTGACCCATAACTCTTTCAACACGCATTAGTTTGTGATTGTGTGGGTTTTTTTGGGGAGGGGGCGGGAATATGTTTATTCTGTTGAATAAGTAAGGTTTTTGTCCGCGCCAAAGCAATGGTCTGGTCACAAAAAGGGTATATAGAGTATCTATGTATTTATGTGAGCCAAAAATAGCATTTAAATACAGTAAAACCTCTCTAAATTGCCGGACCTTGGGACCGACTTTAAGTGGTTCATTTAGAGAGGTGGTCGGTATATGGAGTTAGAATATGGTTACAATGGTATTGTCGTGGGTACGGGGGGGTGAGTATAGTGGTCTGCCCTGACCTCTCAGGCAAGGAGCTGCATAGACAGGTAGGCGTGGGCAGTGTGGTGATATCAGGGAACCTAGGTGGTGTGATGGTTAGCACACTGGCCCGGAATGCAAAGAGATGTGGGTTCGAGTCCGAGAGGTCATTGCAGACCACTACAGTAGTGTTGGGACCCAAATAAAGCGATCAATAAAGGGGAAGGGTCGATTTGTACAGGTGGTCAGTTAGATAAAAGATTCACCCCGTACTAGTACGCGGGTGAAGGACAACATAGTGTAAATGCAGGCAAAAATAGCTTTAGTATGAAACATGAACTAGAAACTGTGGTTCCAGGATCAAATGGCTACATATATTGGCACAGAGTTGGTGAAATGGGAGAGAATGCAAAAAGACAAGATGGTGGCCATAGAACGTCGTTGATTTCACCTTTAAATTGTATTAAATTATATGTTTTATTATATTTTTCAACTCAAAGGTAGTGGGGGAATAATAAGACATATATAAAGAATAGTTGTTGCTTCTTAGATTGTGAAATTAGGCTCTCATTTCATTTCCACACTTTTCGACCACTTTTGTATAGGGCTGGTATTCACCCGTGTACTGCAAGTACCGCGTGAATCCTTTATCTAGCCCAAGTTATGTTCAGCATCCATTTAGGTCAAATTGAAATAAGATTTAATGTGGTCATGGTCAGTTTGAGTTACACAAGGAATATATAAATTTCAGCTTGATAAAAAAATGTCCAGTGTTACCCCATCATGGTTACTTTTGTGAGTTTGTTCGTTGCAGTTTGTGGTTTTAGTGCCGGTAGTCAGTTGCCGGCAATGTGAGCCCTGCTGTTAGGGTGGGGATGTTGGGGGTTCTGTCTGCTGGTGATATGCAGGTATTGCAATACCTCAGGGAGTTTGATGCCTCTGCCCTGCAGAGTTGTAAACCACTGCCTTGTGGTACAGGTTCTTGACAGAACCGAAGGCTAAGGGAGCAAACCCTAAACAGAAAACCATGTCACTGTGGCAGCATTAAGGGCGGTTGATGTATGGAACTCCCAACATATCCCGACCAGCCACTGCAGGGACAAATAGTTTTGCACCTGTCTTGACATGTTCTTGCCGGTGTGAAACCTCTATTTGCTCCCTGAGAGAGTGCCGCTTGCAAAAGCCAGCAACACTTCAACACTTTTACAGGCAGCTTTCAGGAAATGTACAGCTGAAGCTGAGAGACATTAAGACCGACTCATGGACATCACTCTCACAGCAGAGACCTAAATGGAGAGCGGCAGTCAAGTAATGAAAGCAGTCTTTGTCACATCGCGACCGACAGCATGATGATGATGATGATGTTTGCCATAGAAAGCCTATTTAACTGTAATAGTCACACCTGCACCACATAGAACCTCGCCTCAGAGTCTCAGTCAGAGACTCAGAGACTCAGAGTGAAAGGTTGCTTCAGGATATACAAACTATGAATAATCTTATCTGATCATGACAATTGGGATTAAAGTTGCATAGTCCAATGGTTTTGAATTTCTCAATTTTTTCTGAGATAAATATATTAGATCGATGACTAACTAGTATCTACTTTACATTAGTTCAAAGTTACTTTTATTTTAAATGGTAAACTTTTTAGATATTTTGAGTGCAAACATGGAAAATTAGTTTTGACAAGCTTGCCAAAACTCTGACACCATGGACTTCTGCAGTAATATGTTCTGTTAAATTGACTCAGTTTTGCCTTCTATGCAGAAACAAATGCTTAATAAGTGCATCAGTACCTAAGTTAGATATGTAAAGTCAAATCTAGATAATTGGTTTGGTTTTGAAAATTTGATATTTCATCAGACTATACAGCCTTAAGTAAAGTTGTGCTGGCCATGTTAAGGTTAAATTGCCCTTTAAATTGTGCCTTTAAAGTGCCCTTTGAACTTCCCTTTAAAACGCCCCTTTTAACTGCCCTATGAACTACCCTTTAATTAAAGTGCCCTTTAAAGTGCCCATTAAACTGCCCTTCAAACTGTCATTTAAACTGTCATTTAGAGTGTCATTCCCCTCCGCTAACCAATCCTGCACCTCAAATTGAAGCTCTCCACGAGAGGAACCCAAATATAGTGTTCAAATAACAGATTTTATTCACTGAATCAAATACATTTATAGCGGCACCCAAAAATAAAAACTAATAAACAAATACTAGTAAGTCCACTATCCAGATAGTATAATTAATACCAGTATTACTGGTTTGTTGATTGTTGGAGTTTTACATCCTGGCAACATCTAAGATCATATCAGGACGGGTACCAACTTATGACAGTGTGTACTCATGGCGACTTTATATTGCTGCTCCACTTGGAGACCCTGACTGCCAGCACCATGACCTGATATCCCACTCAGTCACATTATCCTGACACAGAGCCAACCAGTTCTTACCCTATCCTCACAATGCCAAGTGCCTGGCTAGGAAGCAACAAGTATCAATTTTGTAAGTCATTTCTTTGACTCAACTAGGGATTCGAACCAGTGGGTTCGAATCCCATGATCTACCAAAATGGGAGACGGACCCACAAATCATTCCACCATCCCGACTAGTAATACTCTTATTGCCTAACACTTTAACAGATGACACTAATATATTCATCTGTTTCGTTGTGATCTATTGACGTGGTGTTTACATAGACCATGCACAGTAATGCCAGGGCCATCTGGAGCATTGGCCTCTATGGCGACCAGACGGGATGGCCGAATGAGTTAGAGCGTCCGTCTCCCATGTTGGTAGATCGTGGGTTCAAACCCTGGTCGAGTCAAACAAATGACTTAAAAATTGATACTTGTCGCTTCCTAGCCAAGCGCTCGGCATTATTAGGATAAGACAAGGACTGGTTGGCTCAGTGGCAGGATAATGTGACTGAGTGGGATATCAGGTCATGGTGCTGGTGGCCTGGTCTCCCAGTGGGGCAGCACTATAAAGTCACCATGAGTGCGCACTGGCACAAGTCGGTACCTTAGATGTTGTTAGGACGTAAAACAACAACAACAACAACAAACAAACAAAACAAATCCTCTCTGGTAGATCCTTTGACGTGTGTCTACCGTCCCACCATCACGCTAGGACCACCCCAACTCCCTAACTGCCCCCCCCCCCCCTTGCGGTCATCCCCCTACCACCCCCACCCCCACCCCCCACTGCCACCCACCACCGTGCAGGTTTATAAGTAGGTGATATGCCATCTCTCGATCGTCTGACATATGATTTCGGTCGAGTGGGAGTGAAGCCAGGGATGTATGTGTGTGTCTATTACAGTGTGGCCGGCCTGGGAAGGCCGAGGGGCCGCAGGGTGATCAGGGACTAGCGGGGAGGATGGAGCAGGTTGGGGTTTTACGTCCTAGCAACATCTATGGTTATATCAGGATGGGTTACTGTCTTCTGACAGTGCGTGCCCTCATGGCAACTTTATAGTGCTGCCCCATTGGGAGATCAGGGTACTAGCACCATGACCCGATGTCACATTAGCCTGACGCTGAGCCAACCAGTCCTTGCCCTATCCTAATAATGCCGAACACCGGCTAGGAAGTGACAAGTATCAATTTTTTAAGTCATTGGTTTGGCTCGACCAGGGTTCAAACCTGTGCGCTTGAATCCCACGATCTACCAAATCGGGAGATGGATGCTCAACTCATTCGGCCATCGCGTCTGGTCTGCCATCAGAATGATTAGGTTGATTGGTTAGTTGCTGGGGTTTTGTTGCTGTTTTGGGGTAGTTTTTTAGTGATCGTTTTTTTGTTCTGTTCATAGCGATTAAGTGCATGCACTTGTTTTCGCCGCTGTAGTGGTAATAATCGTGCAGTAGTGGTAATAATCCATATGGATTGATTTCTTCTATCAATAATTTCTGTAAACTTGTTTGCAGAGTCTGATGGCATTGAAGTCCTCCAATATTTTCTTTATATAAATATGTATAAATATGCTGGGTTGATTATTATAATCTACTTTACATTAGTTTGAAGTAACTTTTATTACATTGATTGATTGATAAGGTTGCTTTACGCCGTGTCGGCAGCATAGGCCATATTCACAGTGAGAAATGTTTTTTTTTTTGTTCAAACCATCGCTTTTACATGTAAAAGCAGGCAATCAATTATGTGCCAATAGACACTCATTAAATTAATAAGCTCACTATCATATATTTGTGGTCAAGGCAAACAAATTCCCATAGAAAAAAGAAAAGTTTTATTAATAATTGATAGAATTTATTTAGGAAACTATATGAGGTGGTACAGTCCAGCTGCCCTCAAAAAGGCTAAAATGTTTTCCTGTTTTACTTTAGTAAAAAGGTCATGCATACTGTCTGCAGTGTAGAACTGTTGGCGCAGGGCAAACAAAATCAATGCAACTTAGTAAAATGTGCTTGAGTGTCAGCGGGCACTGACACTCAATACATTCAGGGGGAGGTTCCCCCTTGAGCAGAAAAGCATGTGTAAGCCATGGCCAATACAGCAGCGGCTAAGGATTTTTTTACAAGTGGCTAATTTGGAGATATTTGAAATGAAAACATGCCAGATTAATTTGGGTGTGTGAACGGTACACCATAGGCTTCAGTAGCAGCGGTTCTATTAATGTCACTTAGCATTCCCTTCTATATAATGAGACTGTCTTCAAAGGTGCTAAGCAATATGGGACAACACCTTGTCCATTGTAACGATCAACATACTATCTGCTTATGCATTTGCTCAGGATAAACTGATTTGGTTTTTTTACATGGTGTTTCATAATCCCAATAGAATACATATTGATTTGAAGCAAATGTCCTTGTGTTTTCAGTGTAATCGTTACAATGGACAGAAAAAAAGAAGAGTTATCACCTTTTGAGACAGGCTCATTTGATCAAAACAAACATATAATATCTGCAACAGTGTCTACGTCGGATATGTGTGATCAAATCTAGGTAAATGCCATGGTTTTGAAAATGTTGTGTTTTTAGCCGACTATACAGCTTTAAAACAGCTGTATTTATTACATTTGAGTGAATTGTGCTTACACTGGTGTAATTAACTGAGTAAATAATTAGGTCAGGTCAGTATGTACCGTTGTGAAACTACATCACAATTGTATCTCTTAAATACAATGCTTGGTTCTTTTAACCTGATGGAATGGTCGAATCGGTAAGAGCATTGGGTGGCTTCCTGTGTAGGTTTGAACCCTGGCTGAGTCAAATCAATGACTTACAAAATTGATACAGGTTACGACCATTTAAAAAATTCTTTTGACTAAAATGGAGTTTATTCAGTGAATAATGCCTTTTGTCAGCGCCGGAGAACTGCTATTCCAGCCGTTCAGTACAATTTGTTGGTTCATAAATGAAACTACCAGTTGCAATAATAACCACATGCAAATCCTGTTCGATAATACAAGTATTATACATAATATAAATGAAGTATTAGTTGTAATAGCCACTGTATACAATTTCAGTCCTATATCCGCAATAATAACTTGGGTTACAACTGGTATAACAGTTAAGACAATGATGTAAACAACTCTGGAATGCCGTCGATTTTAAAGAGCATATATATATATATGTATATATGTATACATATGTATATAAATATATATATATATATGTGAATATATATGATAAATTAGGGCAGACTGAAGTTTGTAAGGCAGTCCTAACCTACCTTTATAGGGAACTATGATTGTGGTTATCTGCTTAACCGACTGTATTGGGCAATTGTAGCTCAAATTGTCCCGGTAACTCTATACATCACCTAGATAAAAGATTCTCCCCGTACTTGTAGTAGGGGGTTAAAAACAACCTCATATAAAAGCTGGTGAAGAATTTCGAAATGCTGGGGAAATGAACTGAGCTGATAAATTCTTAATTTAAGAAGCAAAATATATTCTTCACATACATCTTAATATTTACCCCTTACTTCTGAGTTGAAAAATATAATAAAACATACTTTAACGCATTTTAACAGTGAAATTGCCGGCGTTATATCACCGCCATCTTGTCTTTTTACATTCTCTCCCATTTCACGAACTCTATGCGATATAATGGTGCAGTCTCACTACGACGCTTGTCGCCGGCGACACGGCAACGTGGAGTGATTTTGGGCGATAATAAGTGAAACGTCTGGACGCGCTGGTGGCGCGTTATGAGCGCGTCAGTACACGTCGGTACACTATCCTTGACATTGATGGTCGGCGGACAACGTCGGCACACGTTGCCGGTCGCCCAAGGTTTTAAGCGTGTCAAAAAAAAAACAACGACCGGCAGCGCGCGCAAATATATGGGTAAGGACGTTAGGCACGCGTCGCGATGCGTTGGACGCGCCGGAATAACGTTATGGGAACGCTAGGAAGACGGCGCGCGCGTGGGAGGGTCATTTCTCACACATTGCGGCAAACTGGGGCGTTTTTGTTTTACGCCCTAGCAACATTTAAGGTTAGATGAAGACATCGCACCAAACTTTTTTTTTTTTTCCCCAACGCGTCGACACACGTTGGCCGCACGCGCATAATGCGCCGCGCTGACGCCAATCTTTTCCCCAAACCGCCGAAAAGTTTGACGTTTCTCGACATGCAAGATTTTATTTTCAACCTTGACGGGTCGCCCGGAGAAGCGTCGTAGTGTGACTGCACCATAAGTAACCATTTGATATTGGACCCAGGGGTTCCACTTCCTGTTCCATACTAAAGCAGTTTTCGCTAGTATTTAGACTACACTGTTATTCACCCCTACTCCAATTTTGGGGTCAATATTTGTATCTCCCCCCCCCCTTTTCCCCTCCAACAGCCCCCCCCCCCCAACATCCTCGTAAGTGGCATTGTGCAAGGAGTGGCAACTAACTGACTCCCGTGATGGCTGACGGTTTGCTTCAGGATATTGGGGTTTTAGTGTCTCAGCAAGAGCTAAGGCTTAAATTAAGGAAAACATCGAATCATGACAGTGCACACACGCGGTGCAGATTCATAGTGCCTCTGACTTTGTATACCATGTCATTTGCACTATGATCTGATATTCAGTCAGCTCCAATATCCTGACACTAAGCCAAGCAATCCTTGCCCTTGCCCAGTGGCCGAATCGGTAGAGCGCAGGCCTCCTGTGCGGGAGATCGGTAGTTCGATTCCCAGTCGTGTTCAAACCAATGACTTACAAAATTGATACTTATCGCTTCTCAGTTTGGTGCTCAGCATTAATAGGATAGGGCAAGGACTGGTTAGCTCAGTGTCAGGATTATGTTAGTGAGGGGGATATCGGGTCATAGTACTGGCAGCTTGATTTCTCAGTGGGGCAGCCATATAAAGTCGCCATGAGTATGCACTGTCACAAGTTTGATACCTATCCTTACATGACCTTAGATGTTGCTAGGACATAAAACAACAAACAAAACAAATCAAACTTGTTGTACGTGTTTGGTAGGGATCGGCCAGGGATTGATCCCAGAACCTCCCTTTGGGGAAGTGAGCACTCTATCTACCCAGATGTCTTTGCAGGATTCTCTTGCGGAACGGTCAGGTGTTTGAATTGAAACCCGGCCGAGTCAAACCAATGGCATACGAAATTGATGTCTTGCTACCTAGCCTGGCATTTGGCATTAATAGGATAGGACAAGGACTGGTTAGTACGGTATCAGGATAATGTGACCATGTGGAATATCGGTTCATGGTGCCAGCAGCCTGGTCTTCCAGTCAGGCAGCACTATGAAGTCGCCATGAGCACGCACTGTCACAAGTCGGGACCCATCCTAATATAGGTCCTAATATTGCCAGTATGTAAAACCCCAAGAAACAAACCTACATCGGGGTCGCGTTCAGGGTCCATCTCGGAGGCGCCTCGGCAACGTCTCGGCGATGCTTTTTGGCCTATTTGCGTTCAGAGTGCGTCTCGGCGACGTCTTGGAGACACCTCCCTTTTCAGACTGGAGACAAAAAGTGCCTCGAAACTGGCCGACAAATTCAGTAGTTTCAGCCAATCACAGCGCAACTGTTCCATTGCAAATGGCCACCGCCTATGGAGGCCGCCATTTACGAGGCGGCCAACAGCTAAATGTGTTCAGACTAGCGTGACATCAAGGCCATCTCCGAGGCGCCTCCGAGACAGACCCTGAACGCGGCCCGGGTGTACAGTGGAGTAGCGGTCTAAAATCTCGCCTTCTGACCTCAGCCCATGTGGCAACACTATACCGATGTGGCGGTTTCAGTGCCCAGTCAGTTTCAGCGGCCTGTCGTGGCTTCTGCGTATGCGCGGATTTTCGCATGTTGCGGTGAGCACTGCTATTTGTTTTGTTTACACTCGGCGATTCGATGCTGATCTAGTTGCTATGTTAATATCGCTTGGAATTTAAGGTTAATTTAATTAAATTTCATTATTTGAGTATGTAATTCTGTTAACTATGATCGCATTCAATAGATTTCAGCCTAATCGGTCCCTAACACTGCCGGGCACCAGCTGAGCTGGTAGCTGGCGAGGCCACGGGTGTTTTGACCACCGCAGGGCACTGAAACTGACCGGGCGCTGAAACCGCCACACCGGGCTGAACCTGCCTGCGGCAACACTGTACTGCAATAAAACGGACACTAGAGTGCAATAATATACCGTTATCTTACATATAATATCGCCAACCCCAAAATGAAAACAATCCCCCACACTATGTGCTTAACATGTATAATTAGCAATACATTATCATTATTACCATTATGGGTTATGTTCGGTGTAGTAAAGTGAGTGCAGTTAGGTCAATGCTCAGTTAACACTATGTCTAACGCTATGGTTGAGAGGCCCAACACTGAACTAGCTTACAGATAGGCCCAACACTGAACTAGTTACTGATAGGCCAAACACTGTACTAGGTTACTGATAGGCCCAACACTGTACTAGGTTACTGATAGGCCCAACCTTGTACTAGGTTACTGATAGGCCCAACACTGTACTAGGTTACTGATAGGCCCAACACTGTACTAGGTCACTGATAGGCCAAACACTGTACTAGGTTACTGATAGGCCCAACACTGTACTAGGTTACTGATAGGCCCAACACTGAATTAGTTACTGATAGGCCCAACACTGTACTAGGTTACTGATATGCCCAACACTGTACTAGGTTACTGATAGGCCCAACACTGTACTAGTTACTGATAGGCCAAACACTGCACTAGGTTAGTGATAGGCCCAACACTGTACTAGGTTACTGATAGGCCCAACACTGTACTAGGTCACTGATAGGCCCAACACTGTACTAGGTTACTGATACGCCCAACCCTGTACTAGGTTACTGATAGGCCCAACACTGTACTAGGTTACTGATAGGCCCAACACTGTACTAGTTACTGATAGGCCAAACACTGTACTAGGTTACTGATAGGCCCAACACTGTACTAGTTTACTGATAGGCCCAACACTGTACTAGGTTACTGATAGGCCCAACACTGTACTAGTTACTGATAGGCCCAACACTGTACTAGTTTACTGATAGGCCCAACACTGTACTAGGTTACTGATAGGCCCAACACTGAACTAGGTTACTGATAGCCCCAACACTGTACTAGGCTACTGATAGGCCCAACACTGAACTAGGTCACTGATAGGCCCAACACTGTGCTAGGTTACTGATAGCCCCAACACTGTACTAGGTTACTGATAGGCCCAACAGTGAACTAGGTTACTTCTAGCCCCAACACTGTACTAGGTTACTGATAGGCCCAACACTGTGCTAGGTTACTGATAGCCCCAACACTGTACTAGGTTACTGATAGGCCAAACACTGTACTAGGTAACTGATAGTTCAAACACTGTGCTAGGTTACTGATAGGCCCAACAGTGAACTAGGTTACTGATAGGCCCAACACTGTGCTAGGTTACTGATAGGCCCAACACTGTACTAGGTTACTGATAGGCCAAACACTGTACTAGGCTACTGATAGGCCCAACACTGTACTAGGTTACTGATAGTTCATACACTGTGCTAGGTTACTGATAGGCCCAACACTGTACTAGGTTATTGATAGGCCCAACACTGTACTAGGTGACTGATAGTTCAAACACTGTGCTAGGTTACTGATATGCCAAACACTGTACTAGGTTACTGATAGTTCAAACACTGTGCTAGGTTACTGATAGGCCCAACCCTGTACTAGGTTACTGATAGGCCCAACACTGAACTAGTTACTGATAGGCCCAACACTGTACTAGGTTACTGATAGGCCCAACACTGAACTAGGTTACTGATAGCCCCAACACTGTACTAGGTTACTGATAGTTCAAATACTGTGCTAGGTTACTGATAGTTCAAACACTGTGCTAGGTTACTGATAGGCCCAGCACTGTACTAGGTTACTGATAGGCCCAACACTGTACTAGGTTACTGATAGTTCAAACACTGTGCTAGGTTACTGATAGGCCCAGCACTGTACTAGGTTACTGATAGGCCCAACACTGTACTAGGTTACTGATAGTTCAAACACTGTGCTAGGTTACTGATAGGTCCAGCACTGTACTAGGTTACTGATAGCACCAACACTGTACTAGGTTACTGATAGGCCCAACACTGTACTAGTTAACTGATAGGCCCAACACTGTATATGACGCATATCGTGGCATGGTGCTGGTGGTGGCATATTCGCACACAACATAACACTAGTGCATACAACAGATTTCCGTCGGACAAAATTAAAATGACACCTAAACTTGTTGTGTCACCTTTGCTTAGTGGTCGGTGCGACTAGGAAAGGGCAAGGGAATGATAATATGACTGAGTCGGATATCACATCTCATACTGCACAATAATACCGGGGGGGGGGGGACAGAGTGTGGTGCGGAAGAGGAGGTAAAGGAGGAGGGGCTTAAAGGTGGGTGTGGGAGGGTGGGGGTATTTAACTTTTACACTTGATATCCAGACCGCACTTCGTCCACACCTCTCTCTAGCTCCTCTCTGCTGGCCATGCTCCTCCTTGATAATGTCTGAAAAGAGTTCCAGGAGGGGGAGCGCACCAGCATTTCACTTTCTACTCTTACTCTGTCCGTGTCTTTGGTTATCCGGCTGGTCACCATAGAGCAGATAGACATGGTCCTTTGACTCAACTCTCCTCATTTCTCTTTCCTATACTCTACCCTTTTTTTTCTTCTCCCAGGCTTACTTCTACCCCCTGATTATGGGAGTTGTTTGCTTGGGTGGGTCCCTTTACCTTATCATTTCTCTCGCTTTATTCTTGTTGCTGGAACCGCTGGACCCACCTTTACCCGCCCCTTCCTCAGAAATCCTTGCTGCTGTCTGCTGGATACGAGTGCTGCGCTATCGCTGGACTGGAATGATTTGACCCCGCCCCCAACGACTCATCGTTTAATCGTTGTAAAGACATCCATCCCCGAGCTTCTACAACTGTCCCACCAGAAGATTATTCTTCAACCAAAGATTGGGCCGATTTATCGGTGCCTCTCTATAAATATAATGCTCCAGTTCTGCAGCCGGTAACCATTGAGAGGTTATAAACACCCCAGAAGTCAAGTCGAGGATCCAACTAAACCTGCGCGCATTGTACGTTACGTACACGGCCACAGTCCCAGCACACTTCACAGCTGGGCGTCCCCAGACAGACAGCGCTTGTTGTGTGTGTAAGTGTGTGTGACCGTGTGTGTGTGTGTGGAGAGAGAGATCGACGGGGCGTGTGTGGGGGGTGGGGAGGGGTGGGGTGGGGGTGTGGGAGGGGTGGAGGTCGACACCGCGCGCTCGCTGTACCACCGCCGCACTCACGTGACCACCAACCGTGCCAGGGCCCTGGGCACACGTCTCTAGCAAATCAACGACCATTCCCGTCAAATATATATATAGACTTAAACCAAGCTCGCGAAAATAAAGTGGTCAATAAATTACGCAGATATATATATATATATATGTAGAATATTATGCATATATGTTTGTATATATAGATATATGTGTGAATGTGAAATGCATGTGTTACAAAGAAGCATCTGATAATAGTTTATATGTTATTTTGGGGGGATTTCTTTAGTGGTTGTTGTGTTTGGTTTTGTGTTTACAAGGTTCAGAAGTGTGATACTTCGGAATGCGCTATCATCGTTGCGTGACGTCAGTGTCAAAACTGAAAACACGGCCGAGCCAAGTCTTACTAGTAAATATACCACGTGTACTCTACTGGGACTAGGTGGTGCGTCGATCCGCCGCCACGGTAGCTCGGAGCTGGGAGCCGTGATGGCGGGGCTCACCGTAAAAACGCGTTCCTGATCTGGGGCTACCTATCCACACATTATGGTCCGAGAAATGGCAATATGGTCCGAGAAATGGCAATTGCCCTTCAATGAAAAGAAGTACAAAATTATTCATTACAGGAAAAATAATCCTTATTATGGCAATAATATGAAGAATACCATCCTGCAACAAGATAGCTTTGAAAAGGACTTAGGCGTAACCTTCGACTCCCAACTCTCCTTTCAGAAACACATGAGGACCATCATCTCAAATGCTAACCAGCGAGTAGGAATAATTAAAAGAACTTTCCATCGCCTCAACAAGAACAACTTTCTCATTCTATTTAAGTCTCTTGTTAGGCCAATTTTGGAATACTGTCCACAAATTTGGAGACCAATTTTTCACCTTGAATAAAAGAGAAGGCAGCCGTGGCCATACTCTCAAACTAGTAAAACCCAGAGCCATTTCAAAGTTAAGGCAACACAGTTTCTCAAACAGGATCATAAATATATGGAACAGTCTCCCACAAAATGTTATTGATGCCAAGTCAATAAATTCATTCAAGAATAGATTAGAAAAAGAATGGGCTGATGATCCAGGGAAAGTTGACCCCTTATTCACCACATGCTACTAATTATTCCTTGTGTTGCTTATTTACTTGCACTCAAGCAAAATTGAGAGACAAATAAGTGTTCACACGTCTTGTCTACCATTCGCTATTTCGCTATTACACTGTGGCGCAAATCAGCGATCTATCCACTCTCACAGCTCGACACTGCTGCTAGCCACCCACCTCAGCCACACAGCCTCACAGCCACACAGCCATACAGCCACCCGCCTCAGCCACACAGCCACCCGCCTCAGCCACACAGCCACACAACATCACAGCCACCCACCTCAGCCACACAACCTCACAGCCACCCGCCTCAGCCACACAGCCTCACATCCACACAGCCACCCACCTCAGCCACCCGCCTCAGCCACACAGCCACACAACCTCACAGACACCCACCTCAGCCTCACAGCCACACAACCTCACACTCACAGCCACCCGCCTCAGCCACACAGCCTCACAGCCACCCGCCTCAAAGTTAAGGCAACATCATTTCTCAAACAGGATCACAGTTTCTCAAACAGGACACCTAAACCGTTCCTCAGCCACACAGACACACAACCTCACAGCCACCCGCCTCAGCCACACAGCCTCGCAGCCACCCGCCTCAGCTACACAGCCACACAGCCTCACAGCCACACATCCCGACAGCCACACAGCCACACAGCCTCACAGCCACACATCCACCCGCCTCAGCCACACAGCCACACAGTCACACATCCTCACAGCCACACAGCCACCCGCCTCAGCCACACAGCCACACAGTCACACAGCCTCACACCCTCATAGCCACCGGCCGCGGTGGCCGAATCGGTAGAGCGCGGGCCTCGCGTACGGGAGATCGTGAGTTCAGTTCCCGGTCACCACGTCAAACCAATGACTTATACATTTGAGACTGGTCGCATCCTATCCTGGTGATCGGAATTAATAGGATAGGCCAAGGACTGGTTAAGTCAGTGTGAGGATAATGTGACTGAATATGATATCGGGTCATGGTGTCACGGCATCATTTCCCATTGAGCCAGCACTATAAAGTCGCCATGACAGGATGGACAACTCGAACAACCAACCAAGGCCATACAGCCACCGGGTACCGGGGGTTGAGGCACTATGATCAATCCCCGGCAGAGTCAAACTGAAGACTTACCAGAAGTGATACTTGTTTTGTTTGTTTGTTGGAGTTTTACGTCCTGACAACAGCTAAGGTCATATCAGGATAGGGATCTGCCACTCGCTAGCCTGCCCCTGTAGGCGATCTAATTAGGACAGGGCAAGGAGTGGTTGTTTTTGGCGGTAGGATAATGCCACTGAGTGTTTGATATCAGGCCATGCCGAGCACCAGATTTGGTAGGGACAAGTATCAATTTCTAAGTCATTGGGTTTGACTCGGCCGGGGTTCGAACCCACGACCTCCCACGCGGGGGAAGTCAGTCAGCGCTCTTACCGATCCGGTACTGATAGATACCAGGATGTATCGAACTGGCAAATGCAGTGAACACACGTGTTGAGGAACTGGGCGAGTGTGTGTGTGCAGGGGGAGGCGCGGGTTGGTTGTTGGAGTTTTACATCCTGGCAACATCTAAGGTCATATCAGGATGGGTACTTACTTGTTACAGTGCACACTCATGGTAACTTTATAGTGCTGCCCCAACATGGGAAAACATGCCACCACCAATATCCCACTCAGTCACATTATCCTGACACTGAACCAACCAGTTCTCGCCCTATCATAATAATGCTGAGTGCATGGCTGGGAAGCGATAAGTATCAATGTGTGTGAGGGATGGGGAGAGGGTGAGGGGGGGGGGGGCAATCCTGTTCCGCTGTGCAGCCGGGAAGGAAGGACTTCAGTCGATGCTTAGCAAGCTCACCTGGCGCCACGTTGGCATTGTTTACCTTTTGACCGAGCTGCTCACATAGTGGAGCCGCTCAGGCCGGGACGAGCAGGTGGCGAGCAGGTGGTGAGCAGGTGGTGAGCAGGTGGTGACAGCAGGTCGTAGTAGCGGTAGTACCATCAGACAGGAGGAGGCGTGGCAGTGCTAGTGGTTGGTTGGTTGTTGGAGTTTTACGTCCTGGCAACATCCATGGTCATATTAGGACGGGGGGATGCTGGTGTGTGTGTGTGTGTCTGGTGGTGCGTGTCTGGGGTGTGCTGTGTGTATGTGTGTGTGTGTGGCGTTGTCGCTAGACACCAGCCAGCCTGGCGAGTTGAGTTATAGTTTGTTTGTTTTTGTTTGTTGGGGTTTCACGTCCAGGCAACATCCATCCAGTCGAGATATTTCCAATGTTGGTATATTCCAATGCTTGTGCTCTATAACTTAGCAAGTAGACACACATATATATATAAACATATACATACATATATATATACACATATATACACATATATATATATATATATAAACACACAGTACGTCGGCACTCCTACTAAACTCCTACTAAACTTACACACACAGAACAGGGTAAAGTGTACGGTATATACTCCAGGATCCACACACACACTTCCCACACACCAACACACCCACTACCCACTCACTCACTCACTGGGTAGCAGCATGCGTTGGGTGGTTAGTTACCCACATACACGGACGGACGGACTCCACCGTTGCCATTTGCCTCCTACTGCTGCTGCTGCTGCTAGTGGTGGCATAGATAAGCCTAGTGAGTGAGTATAGTAAGTACGTGGGTGGGTGTGGCTACACTCCGAACTACGCCAGACAATCGTAGTAGCCCGTATTGTGGCCTGTAGTGGCGGCCCGGATAAGCGTCTGGGGGGGCCGTGTATGGAGGCGCGCGAGCCGCAGCCGGGCGAGCAAACTACAACACTAATGCCACCACAGTGTCTGGGGCACGCCGCTCCGCTCGGGCTGTGCGGCGGCGGCGGCGGTGGCCGTGGAGGCGTTGGAGGTGGCGGTGGTGGTGGTGGAGGTGGTGGTTGTGTTCTGGGCGGCGGTGGTAGTAATGGTGGTCGGTCTGTGGTGGTGATGGTGGTGGTGGTTACTCCCTCCCTCTCCCTCCCTCCTCCTGCCTGTCTATCTGCCTATATATCAGTACGCCCACACTGGTATATCCACTCTACTACTAGTACTATACCGACTGACTACAGCTGACTGCTGAGTGTGTGGGTGTGGGTGAGTGTGTGTGGGGTGTGGGGGGGGGGGGGTTGAGTGGCAGGGAGTCGGGAAACCACCACACAGTCGCGATGGAAGGAAGGGAGATGAGGTGACTACATACACCCCATCCAACTATACTCCACACACTCACTACAGATCCTCCCCCCCCCCCCCCATCCACCCACCCACTCACCGCCACACCTCAACCACCAACATATACGCACATACTCACTCACTCACTCCAAACTCCAACCCACCCTCTCCCTCCTCGGTCCCCCTCCCCCGCCCCTCCCCGTGCCCCTCCTCCCGCCCCCCAACCCTCCTCACCCCCCCCTGCTCCCGCTCCTCCCCCTCCTCCCTCCACCCTCACTAACCCGGCCTCAGGAATGCGGCCACGGTGCGCGATCTGTGTCAGACACGGCGGGTCAGGATCGTCAGGCTCCACTTCCAGTCAACCCGGGTTGTTGGATCCCCATCCCCTCCCCTCCCTCACCAACTACCTCCACACCTCCCACCTCCCCACACCTCCACCCGCTCCTGAACACTGCGCCACACCGCACCGCACAGCACTACACCACGTCGCACTGCACCACACCACATCGCACTGCACCACACCACACCGCACTGCACTGCACTTCACTGCACGCCGCGTCCGACAACGTGTGGGACCCGCACGAGCGGTGCAGTGTGGATCCTCGCGTAAGTCAGTAGTGGGATCCATTTGGGCAGCATGTGATGGGTGGGTTGGAGCGTGAATGTGGATTTGTTTGTTGTTGATTTACGTCCTAGCAACATCTAAGTTCATATCAGGACGGCGGGAATGTGGAGGGGGGTGAGGGAAGGTGTGGGCGTTGTCTGACTGACTGCCTTCCTCCCACACCACCCCACCCCACCCACACCCACAGCCCACAGCCCACACCCACCTCAATCACCCCCCACACCAATACCGTCACCTCCACCCCAACCTCCACTACACCTACAGACGGGATGGCCGAATGAGTTAGAGCGTCCGTCTCCCGTGTTGGTAGATCGTGGGGTCATGGGTTTGAACCCTGGTCGAGTCAAACCAATGACTTACAAATTGATACTTCTTGCTTCCTAGCCTGGCACTCGGCATTATGAGGATAGGGCAAGGACTGGTTGGCTCAGTGTCCGGATAATGTGACTGAGTGGGATATCAGGTCATGGTGCTGGCAGCCTGGTCTTCCAGTGGGGCAGCACTATAAAGTCGCCATGAGTGCGCACTGTCACAAGTCGGTACCCGTCCTGATATGACCATAGATGTTGCTAGTATGTAAAACAACAACAAACAAACAAACTACACCTCCAACCCATCCCCACCCACACTCCCATGATGGGTACCAAGATCAGGAAACCACGTACGGGCAACAGACACTAGCATTTAATTTAATGTTGTTTAATGTTTAGTGATCATTTGTTTATTCCGGTCAGAATAGCTAAATGCATGCACTTGTTTTCGCCGCTGTGCAGTAGTGGTCATAATCGATGCCGATCGATTTCATTTATCAATAATTTATGTAAACTTGTTGGTGTAGTATTTACTTATGCTTGAGTTATAGTATGCACTACCTCACCACCGTCTCTACATACCCCCCCCCCCACCACCACCACACATCTCAATCATACCCCCCCCCCCCCTTACACACACATACTTCGCCACCGACGGGTGCCAGCCGCCAGACACCCCGCCAAACCCCCCGCCCCCCCCCCCCGCCCCCCACAGCCCCCCCAGTGCACACAATACTATAATCGTAGTACTACATTCTGCTTAGCAGTCCCAGCTGGCCAACCCCCTGGCACTGATACTGACTGCCTCCTCCAGTACCCACCCTTACTGCCTGCTCCTGCCACTTGTGAATCGGGCACCACCCTGGAGCAACACCAATTAGCTTATGATGCTGAACGACCCCCACCCCCCCCGCCACACACCCACAGCCGCAGCCACAGCCACACACACACACAGTCACCCTCAACCACACACACCTTCAACCTCAGACATCCAAACCCACATCCACAGCCACACACACACCATCACCCTCACACACACCCTCACACACACCTTCACCATCACCCACACCCACTCCCAAATGCACCCACTCCCACACACACCATCACCCACACATACATTCACCCACACACACCCACAGCCACAACCTCACACATAGCCACCCTCACCCACACACACCAGCCACACCCTCATCCACACACAACCTCACCCACACACACCTTCACCCACCCACTCTCACAGCCACAGCCACAGCCACACCCACACCCACCCCCCCCCCCCCACAGACACCCTCATCCACACACCAACCCCACAGCCACAGCCACATCCACACACACACACACCCACATACACCCTCATCCACAGATACCTTCACCCCACACACATCCACACCCACACCCACACACCATCACACTCACCCACACCCACTCCATCACACACCTCCACCCTCATCCACACACACCTTCATCCTCACCCACACCCACTACCACACGCACCCTCACCCATACACACACTCCCATACTCACCCATACACACACCCACATACACCGCCACCCTCACCCACACATACCATCACCATCACTCACACACACTCCCACACACACCTCAACCCTCACACACACCTTCACCATCACACGCACCCTCACCCATACAGACACAGCCATACATGCCTCAACCCTCACCCACACATACCATCACCATCACTCACACACACTACCACACGCACCCTCACCCACACACCCACTACCACACGCACCCTCACACATACACACACCCACACATACCTCGACCCTCACACACACCTTCACCATCACTCACACCCACTCCGAAACGCACCCTCACCCATACACCCCCCCCCCCACACACACCTCAACCCTCACCGACACGTACCATCACCATCACTCCCACACTCCCACACGCACCCTCACCCATACACACACTCCCACACACACCTCAACCCTCACACACACCTTCACCATCACACGCACCCTCACCCATACACACGCACCCTCACCCATACACACACACCCCACACACCTCAACCCTCACACACACCTTCACCATCACACGCACCCTCACCCATACACACACTCCCACACACACCCTCACCCAGACACACACACTCCCACACACACCTCCACCCTCACACACACTTTCACCATCACACGCACCCTCACACATACACACACTCCCACACCCACATCCACCCTCACCCACACACTCCAAAACTCACCTCCACACACCCACACCCACATTCTCACCCCCAAACACATCCACCCTTTTTGTTTTATTTTTATATTTTTATTGAGGCTGTATTTATACTGTCCATAGCTTATAAGTCTGGGTATTCAGGCTTGTTTTCAATGTTGGCCAGCCGTAGTGCCACCCACACCCACACCCACACCCTCACCCACACATTCCTCCACCCTTACCCACAGCCATACCCACCTCCACCCACACCTCCACACACCTCCACCCCCACCCCCACAATACATCCTCTAGGGTCCCTGGCTCAGCGCACATGGCATCGGACGGTGGTGTTCATTGATGTTTATTGGCTTGATTTGTTTTGTTGGGGTTTTACATCCTAGCAAGGTCGAGGATCAAAATCACGATCCGGTGCCTACCTAGTTGTGACAGCGCGCACTCATGGCGACCTTACAACGCTGCCCTGCTGGGATACCGGCCGGCCGGCACCATAACGCGATATTCCACTCAGACACAGTCTCCTGGTAGTGAGCCAATCAGTCTTTTCTCTTCCTATCCTAGAAATGCTATTGCCCTATCCTACTAAAGCTAATCACTCGGGGACAGGAGCGATAAGTGTGTCAGTTTTGTAAGTATTTGCTTTAACCCTGCCGGGGATTGATACCGAGACCTATCCCATCGGAAGCAAGTGTTCTATCTACCGAATCATCCATCTCTTCTGTGTGAAAATATATGCACTGATATGACCGCTCAGACAAGGCGCCAACGTAGGCCGGTAGGCATAGATATGGTGATTGCAATAGAGAGTCTAGGTAATGTAATGGTTAACACGCTAGCCGGGGAATGGCAAGAAATGTTGGTTTGAAACCTGCTCTACGTGCAATATTTCCCCTTGGCTAAATGTGTTGATATTTGTAGCGAAAACTTTAAAATATAATTGTGGCAAGAACATATAAATTCTAACACCGTAGGCTTCAGCAGTAATAGCTTCTATTACATTGGCCCACTATCCCTGTCTATGCAGCAACAAATGCATAAGTATTTAAGTTGGATATGCAGGATCAACTCTAGGTTAAGTGCTTTGGTTTTGACAATGTTATGCTTTCATCAGACAATGCAGCTTTAAATAAAATACCACTTCCTGTGTGTAGGTGTAGCAGAGTGTAGTGCCTCATTGTGCTTCTCAAGTATTTAACAACAACAACAGAAATTGTGCATGCTGTCCCCAGCAAGGCAGCACTATAAAGGTTCCATGGAGGTGCACTGTCCCAAGTCGGTGTACCCATCCTGATATGAATGACACTAGAGCTGAAAAATTATAATTACTCAACTAAATCGCATTATCCTGACAATGAGCCAATGAGTCCTTTCCTGACCGGGCGCGGTGGCCGAATCGGTGTAGTGCAGGCTTCCCATGCGGAAGGTCGGTAGTTCGATTCCCGGTTGAGTAAAACTAATGCTTACAATTACACACATACATGCAAAGGACACACACAGAGCAGGTTCAATGCTATACACTGATTAGCTTATACAGAATCCTGGTCATGGCATCAATCGAACCCGGTCGAGTCAAACTAATGACTTAACCAGCTACCTAGCCAGGCACTTGGCATTATTAGGATTCAGCAAGGACTGCTTGGCTCAGTGTCAGGATAATGTGACTGAGTGGGATATCGGGTCATGGTGCTGGCAGTCTGATTTCCCAATAGGGAAGCACTATAAAGTCACCATAAGTGTGCACTGTCACAATTTGGTACCCGTCCTGACATGACATTAGATGTTGCCAGGACATAAAACTCCAACAACCAACCAGTCCTTGCCCTATCCTAGTACTACCACCAAACACAAGACGAAACACAAATAAAGAAAGTATTAATTTTGTAAGGCTTTAACAAAAAAACAATACTAATTGAGGTCTCACGTCCTAGCAACATCCTAGATTGGATGGTTGGTTGTTGGAGTTTTACATCCTGGCAGCATCTAAGGTCATATCACGATAGAACACTGCAAATCCTTTCCGCCCGCCGCTGTGAGGTATCTGGTTGGTGTTAGTGTCGTGTCGGCGTGCGCATGCGCAGACCCATTTATTATAAACAAACACACTTCCGGGAGACGCGCTGTAGAGATTCCGCCCGGTGCAGATATACGTGTGCGCTGGTACCCAGCAGCGGCGCCTCTTACTTCTTACCTACCGCATACAGTAGGAAACCAGCGCCTTTTCTGGTTGGTTAGATGTTGACAGGACGTAAAACTCCAGCATCATATCAGGACGGGTACTGACTTGTGACAGTGCACACTCATGACGACTTAATAGTACTACCCCATTGGGAAAACAGGCCACCAGCACCATGACCCGATATCCCACTCAGTCACATTATCCTGTCACTGAGCCAACCAATCCTTGGCCTATCCTAATAATGCTGAGGGCCTGGCTAGGAAGTGACAAGTATAAATTGTTAAGTCATTGGTTTGACTTGACCAGGGTTCGAGGCCATAGGTTCCAATCCCATGATCTACTACCACGGGAGACGGACGCTCAACTCATTTGGCCATCCCGTCTGGTAGCGGCTTTTAATACCATGGTGAATTGATGATAATTGCTTACAATAAATAGCCTACTACTGACTGGATGTTTTGATAGAAACAGCTTTCAATTGATTTATGCCCACTGTAGTTGCCAGGTATTAATATAGTATTAGTAAACACAACGCGTAGTTTGTACAGGATCCTGGTCACGGCAATCAGTGTCATGGGGTTGATGAAAATTGAAAATATTGCTAACCATTATACTACCTAGATTCCCTGATGCAATCACCCTATGTACACTTGCCTGCCTATCAGTGCAGACCACTACAGCTGGCATAAGGCAGAAGGGACTGGCAGTCCGGTGTCGTGGTTTTAAACCCCGGCCAGATCGCATCCCCTGCCGTGGCTTCTGCGCATGCGCAGATTTTAAGCGCGTCGTCTGCGCATGCGTCAAATTCTCCCCAGTGTCAATGGCCGTGAGCAATCTTAATACAGAAAAAGTGAAATATCTCTAAAACTACACGACTTAGAAACAAACTGCTTGGTACACATATAGAAAACATATTCAACGAATAGATTATATTAAATTTATACGGTTAGGGTTGTGCATTTCTATTAAGTTTTAATAGTGGCAGTGGCAGTGTGTATTCGTTCTGCAGCCGAGCTGAGCGCACATACACAATGTTTACAAACTCCGCGCATGCGCAGAAGCCACGGCAGGGGATGCGATCTCGCCGGGGTTTTAAACCATGACACCGGGGTTAAAGGGTTGCTCGATAAGCACAGTGGAAAAGGAGGGTTCCTTTGCTGGTATAACTGTAGTGGATTATGCCTCTGGAGTGTGTAGTTGGGGGCGGGGGGTCTGGCATACTTGTTCCCATCTGAAACCATTAGCTTAGTGAATACCTCACTTCTGAGATACACTTGATGCCTGCCCAGCCACTACTCAGGACCCAAGTCATGAGTACGTGAGTTGGGTGGTTGGTTGTTGCAGCTTTATGTCCTGGCAACATCTAAGGTCATATCAGGACCGGTACTGACTTGTGACAGTGCACACACATGGTGACTATATAGTACTGCCCCACTGGGAGACCAAACCGCCAGCACCATGACCTGATATCCCATTATCCTGGCACTGAGCTAACCAGTCCTTGCCCTATCCTATTAACCCAGAGAAGCGACAAGTGTCAATTTGATAAGTCATTGGTTTGACTCAACCGGGAATTGAACTCCCTGGACCTTCCACACAGGAGTCTTGCGCTCTACCGCTTCGGCCGCTGCCTGCCATGAGTAGGTGGGTGGGCCGCAGGGGGGTTGGGGTGGGGGGTACGATGGCGGTTGGGTGGTGAGGGTGGGGGCGGGGGAGGGGGGCGGAGGAGAAGCACACTGAGGCATTACACTATGCTACACCTACACACAGGAAGTGGTATTTTATTTAAAGCTGCATTATCTGATGAAAGCATAAAATTGTCAAAACCAAAGGACGTAACCTAGAGTTGATCCTGCATATCCAACTTAAATACTCGTGCATTTGTTGCTGCATAGACAAGGATAGTGGGCCAATGTAATAGAAGCTATTACTGCTGAAGCATATGGTGTTGGAATTTATATGTGCTTGCCAAAATTATATTTTCAATTTTTCGCTACAAATATCAACAAATTTAGCCATTTAAAATAAAAAGATATTTCAAACTAAAATAAAATAGATTATCTAATCAATCTAATTATAAACGTGAATAAATGTAACATGATATGGCCGGAAAACCGGTGCCTCGGCGCTGAAAAAAATAGCTTTATCGGCTGAATGAAATGATCATGTACTAAAAAACACCAAACAACTATTTATCTCGGAAAATGGCAGAAACTCAAAATCATCGTAATATGCAACATTAATGTAGACATTTTGTATGCTCAAGTCAAACTCTTGTTGATTTTAGACTCTATTATAAACGTGAATGAATATAGCATATGATTGGAAGACCAATGCCTCGGTGATGAAAAAATACATTTATTTGCTGAATAAAATGATCATTTACCAACAACAACAACAACAAATGATAAAGTTCACTGCAATCTATACCGGAAACAGATGCAGCGCCGGAAACCCCAGAATGCTTGGTTATTTTGAGCCGCGTGTCTGTGGGCTCAAAGTGAGATTTAAGCATAGTGACCGTAGTAAAGAATATGGGTGGAAGGGATAAGAACCCCACTTCCGGTTGTCTAAACAAACCAGGTCGCAGCACCAGTCCCTCCTCGGGGACTAACCAGTGAGAGTAGCTCAGAATACGCGCACTGGGAGGGTATCAGTGTGGCTTCAATCTGACGGTAAGTGCACCTCATTGAAGGCCCGGTCACATGTACGTTGGACGTAGTTGAACGTAGTGGAGGCTAACGTAGTTGAAGGTAGCTGAAGGTAGTTGAAGGTAGTTGAAGGTAGTTGAAGGTAGTTGAAGGTAGTTGAAGGTAGTTGAAGGTAGTTGAAGGTAGTTGAAGGTAGTTGAGGTAGTTGAAGGTAGTTGAAGGTAGTTGAAGGTAGTTGAAGTAGTTGAAGGTAGTTGAAGGTAGTTGAAGGTAGTTGAAGGTAATTAAGGTAGTTGAAGGTAGTTGAAGTAGTTGAAGGAGTTGAAGGTAGTTGAAGGTAGTTGAAGGTAGTTGAAGTAGTTGAAGGTAGTTGAAGGTAGTTGAAGGTAGTTGAAGGTAGTTGAAGGTAGTTGAAGGTATTGAAGTAGTTGAAGGTAGTTGAAGGTAGTTGAAGGTAGTTGAAGTAGTTGAAGTAGTTGAAGGTATGAAGTAGTTGAAGGTAGTTGAAGGTAGTTGAAGGTAGTTGAAGGTAGTTGAAGGTAGTTGAAGGTAGTTGAAGGTAGTTGAAGGTAGTTGAAGGTAGTTGAAGGTAGTTGAAGGTAGTTGAAGGTAGTTGAAGGTAGTTGAAGGTAGTTGAAGGTAGTTGAAGGTAGTTGAAGGTAGTTGAAGGTAGTTGAAGGTAGTTGAAGGTAGTTGAAGGTAGTTGAAGGTAGTTGAAGGTAGTTGAAGGTAGTTGAAGGTAGTTGAAGGTAGTTGAACGTCCCAGAGAAGTAGGATGAAGGCACGTTCAACTACGTTCAACTACGTTAGCCTCCATTACATTCAACTACGTCCAGTAATGTGTATGTGACTGGGCCTTAAGCAGCTGTCACACCTCGTCGGATTGAGCAACAGACAAAATTGTCTAGTCCGGTGGTGATAAGTATCAAAATGTATTAAAATGTGTCAAAATGTTGTGCTATCGGGTCAATGGCTGTTGGACGAACAGACATGAAACGGACATGAAACAGACATGAAACGGACAGGAAACGGACATGAAACGGACATGAATGGATAGCCAATGGAAGAAACAAACTCAAACGAGACAAGAACCGTAGACGTCAATCCGGCGGGATCCATTCATAGTTTTGTGCTTGTTCAAAACTTGTATGGACACAAACCAGACTTTGTTCAGTTTCTGTCCGTTTCCCCCAATCCGGTGAGGTGTGACAGGGCCTTTAAGAGGCAGTGACGGGCTGGACGACAACGAGGCAGCTGGCATATTTACCGTGAAGCACATGGCTTCGTTTCCTGAATGTGTTCTCTATATAGGTTCCTCTTGTATACCTCCACGGCACAGATCAAGCTCCCTCCGTCCCTCCCTCCCTTCCTCCCTCCCACCACTCCCCAGGTGGGCATACAACCCCAACTCCCCCCTCCCCACCTACCACCCACCCACCATCCATCACCCACCACCCACCATCCATCACCCACCACCCACAACCCACCACCCACCACCCACCGTCCACCACCCACCACCCACCACCCACCACCCACCATCCACGGCCCACCGCCCACCTGCTCCCGGGAGACACAGTTCTGTAGCTTAGGGAGAAAGGTGCAATCTATAAATAAAGGATCTGGCAGCTAAGGCATACTTGTAGGCAGGAGTTTGTGACTACTTAGCGTGCTGGCAAAGAAAGTACTGGATGTGACTAGATGTATTTACACTCACTACGCCGTAGACAGGTGGTCGGCAGCAGTTAGATATATGCTGGTTAATATGCGTTGGAGTTTTACGTCCTGGCAACATATAGGGTCATATCAGGGCATGTATGGACCCTCTGACAGTGCACCCTTATGATGTCCTTATAATGCTAAGATGTAAAACTTCAACAAGCAAAACATGCTTTGGCACATTACTTGTGCGTGAACGACGCCTGAATCCAGGCAGTGGCTGAAGGTTGGTTGCTTGTTGGCGCTTTTCGTTCTGGCAACATCTAAGGTCAGATCAGGACGTGTACCAACTTGTGAGAGTGCACACTCATGGTGACCTTATAGTGCTGCCCCACTGGGAGACCAGGCCACCAGCCACCATGACCTGATATCCCACTCACTCACTCACATTATCCTGATACTGAGCAAACCATTCCTTGCCATATCCCAATAATGTCAAGTGCCTGGCTAGGAAGCGACAAGTATCAATTTTTAAGTCATTGGTTTGACTTGACCATGGTTCGAACCCATAGGTTCGAATTCCATGATCTACCAAAACAGGAGACGGTCATTCGGCTATCCAGTCTGGTCCCCAAGGGTGTGTTGCGTGTAGACGCGATTGGAAGTAAGTAGAGAAGTGAGGGGTCAAAGAGGCTTGGGGACCAGGGAGCAGGGCGGGTGAGTTGAGCGTGACAGAGGGCGTTACCTGGTTCCCCGTGAATCACACACAATCTTCAATTATGCCACAATTACAAAGGAGTCATCTACTTAAAGTTGGATAAACCGATGGTTTTGAGTGTCTGTCAATTTTCTGAGATAACTATATTGAACTGATTGTCTTAATCTACCTTACTTTAGTTTGAAATAACTTTGATTTTAAATGGATAACTTTTGAGATATCTGAAGTGCAAACATGTCAAATTAGTTTCGGCAAGCGCACCAACATTCTGACACCATAGGCTTCTGCAGTAACTGGTTTTATTAAATTGATTTGGAATTCCCTTATATGGGGAAATACATGCCCAATACGTCCATTAGTATTTCATGGTGCTGTCACATTACGACGTTTCTCGCCAATGCGTGTCGATGTATGTGATTTTTTGGCGCAATGTCAGGATACATCAGGAAGCATTTCGCACGCATTAGCCACGCGTTGGTATTCGTTGATCTACGGCGACGGTTGGCGGCGTGCGTCAGGGGATCGGCAAAGTT
Organism: Branchipolynoe longqiensis; assembly: GCA_030323885.1. NCBI lineage: Eukaryota > Metazoa > Annelida > Polychaeta > Phyllodocida > Polynoidae > Branchipolynoe > Branchipolynoe longqiensis. The sequence goes on from CM059194.1 coordinate 24,639,797, forward strand.
TTGTGATAGCGCAAACCTTTCGACGTGCGATGACGCGTGGGTGCCAATTTTATGGCGACGTTAGGGGCACGTCGAGATATGTTAGATGCGCGTTGGAGGAATGTTGTGTGACCTTGTCCTACGTTGACTATTTTTTTCCAATGACAGCGAGCATTCCGTCAGCGCATTGGTAACGTACCACCGTCGAGAAGCGTTGCCCACGCATTAGGCCAACGTCATGCGCGCTGATGGCACACTGGCACCACACTGACAGGCGCCGAAATGCATTGGAGTGTCGTTGGTCACGCGTCAATCACGCGTCGATCACGCGCTCTCATGCGTCATGTAACACGTCGGTCGGTCGCTAGCGGAGCGCGGGAATAATGTTATGCAAATGCTATGCACACACTGCGTACGCGTGAGGCTCTTTCCCACACGTTGCGCCTACCTTTTTTTGTTTTTTTCCCCACGCGCCGATACACATTACCACAACGTCGGCCACATGCTACCAACACGTTGCGCTGACGTCAAACTTTTTCCCACCCCGCCGAAAAGTCTGACGTGTCTCGACGTTATAAATTTATTTTGCGCGTTGGCGGCGCGCCAGTGAGAAGCGTCGTAATGTGACAGGGCCATTATTATGTATGTAGAATCATATCTAAATAATTGTTTTTGTTTTGTAAATAGGATGCTTCATCGGACTGTGCAGCTTTAGTAAAACTAGTAAAAGGCTGATCAACGATGAATGAAGATATTCCCGTCCAAGACATTTCAAAGCAATATATACAGAATAACTATTTTCAAACAATGCTTGATATGTTTTCTAAATTTACAAACTCCCCACAAAACCATGGGATTCTACGAGAGTTCATAGCAAAGAATATGGACTCAGCTAATAAGAAGAGGCAATATTTGCACACACGGAGCCCAGACACAATGAGCGTTCCAAGGAGACTTACTGGAAGCCAGCCCACTCTAGGTCCATTTTTACTTTGTTTTTGTAAATATAATTATTCTGCTGGATAGCTTGGGTTTTCCTGTTTACTGGTATTTCGGCCATAGTCATGATTCTTTAACACGGACATTCGTTCATAGAGTATATAGAGTATATAGAGTATACCGGGTATATAGAGTATACCTAGTATATAGAGTATATAGAGTGTACAGAGTATATAGAGTATATAGGGTATATAGAGTGTATAGGGTATATAGTGTATATAGGGTATATAGGGTATATAGAGAACAGAGTGTATATAGGGTATATAGAGGATATAGTGCATATAGAGTATATAGAGTATATAGAGTATACAGAGTATATATAGTATATAGACTATATAGAGTATACAGAGCATACAGAGTATATAGACTATATAGAGTATATAGAGTATATAGAGTATGTAGAGCATATATAGTATATAGAGTGCATAGAGTGTATAGAGTATATCGAGTATATAGAGTATATAGAGTATATAGAGTATATAGATTATATAGAGTATACCGAGTATTTAGAGTATACCGAGTACATAGACTATATACAGTATACAGAGTATGTAGAGTACATAGAGTATATATGGTATATATAGTATATAGGGTATATAGGGTGTATAGCATATATAGAGTATATAGGGTATATAGAGTATATAGAGTATATAGAGTATATAGAGTATATAGGGTACATAGGGTATATAGGGTATATATTGTACATAGGGTATATAGAGTATACTGAGTATATAGAGTATATAGAGTATGTACAGTATATAGAGTATACATAATATATAGAGTATATAGGGTATATATAGTATATAGGGTATAAGACTTCCCTACGAATGACAAGGAGACCAGCAGATTGGGTTGGATCGTTTATTTGACTCCGGGCTGAGCGATAAATGCCCTACCTAATTCAAAGCAAAAAACTGGAGGAAAGTGACGATTTGACCGTCTCGAGAGCAACCACCAGGGCCAAAGGAAGCAGCCAGAGGCCGGACGACGGCGATTGGCTAATATTCAACTCGAGGCAAATCGAATAAATAAATAATAAATAATTCTCCGAGCGTTTATATGTATATAGTAGATTATATATAATATATAGCGTATATAGAGCATATATAGTATATAGAGTATATAGAGTATTTAGAATATACAGCATATATAGAGCATATAGAGCATACAGAGTTTACAGAGTATATAGAGTATATAGACTATATAGAGTATACAGAGTATATAGAGTATATAGAGTATATAGAGCATATATCATATATAGACTATATAGAGTATACGGAGTATATTTGGTATATAGGGTATATAGGGTATATAGTGTATATAGGGTATATATGGTACATATAGTATATAGAGTATATAGAGTATATAGAGTATATAGTGTATATAGAGTATACAATGTATATATGGTATATAGAGTATATAGCATATATATAGTATACAGAGTATATATGGTATATAGAGTATATAGAGTCTAGTGCATATATAATAGTCCATGTGCCAGACCTCAAAATTTTAGGACTCATTACCAATTTGGTGAACAGATCCTACTATGATTTTTGGTTAGCCTGATATCTGAAGTGTCCAAAATCAGTTGATGGACTTCCGGGTCACTTTGCGAAATGCCCTTTTGGTGGCCATCTTTAAAGATGGCCACCGTTATTTCATGGAAATGGAGAGAATCAAGAAAACTTGCATAACTTCTCACCAGAATGACCTATCAAGATGCAAAATGTCTTAAAATGTTCCTAATAACATTCTGCATCTGGCAGTGTATGATTTGTTATATTTGGTTATTATTATCTGTTCAAAAATTAAAGATTTCTAAAAGAAAAGTCACATGTTTCACATTTTTTTAACGATCTATGTTAATAAGTTGTCCGCCAATTCATGCTAGGATTCATTTTGGTCAAAATATATGTTGGATCATATAGAGGGGTTTATTAGACATCCACAACAAGTGTTATATTGATAGATTTCAACTTTATTTGATTCCATAGGCACGTTTTTAACATTGTACTAAAAATAACCTTTTTTACCAGTTTGGGGTAGAGGTAAAAACTATTTGCAGGAAACCCAATACCTGGCCCTAACAGTTACATTTTATAACAATGTCATTCATTACTATTTGTACTTTACTTTGTTCTCATTCATTACTACTCCTGAAGTTGAGCTTGAGGGGAGCACCCCCTTTTTTCTGTTATAGGTAGGCCTACTAGCAACTGTCATGAGCTATGAAAGAAACTAAGTAAACTCAACCATACCAGCACTAAACCAAACATGAAATCTGACAATGATTTTTTATGTCATTCCAGGTTAATGAAGTGCCAATCCTAGAAAATGAACCAACTTAAAAATTGAGTAGGCCTACTGATCGAATTTCCGACAAAACCAACTAGATGTTGTCATGGCTGAATGTCCTATCCAGGCAAAAATTGAACGTGCCACATGTATAATATGTGGGAATGATGCACCATTATGTGAACTTGTCAAACCAAAAGACGTCAATTCCTGGCAAACACTATGTGAAGCGGCAAAGATTAGGTGCTTCGATCCGATCTTGACTTTGAAAGTCGACAATCCAAATACCGTACCAGATGTATTCTATCACCGTGAATGCAGATCAAATTTCACGTACAGAAAGGAACTGACCAAGCTTAAGAAACTTGCTAGTGAGAGTGGAAAGGAATTTGCACAGCCAAGACAATCATTACGTCAAGGGGCCTCAAAAACTACACATGTATATGATCGGATGTGTATCTTCTGCGAACGAACTAACAAGTGTTTAAAAGGAAATCTACTCAAGAAAGCCTGATTCAGGCAAAAGATCTCCATGCTGACACAACACTCAGGAATGTTGTAACTGTAAAAGGTGACGCAAAAATTCTTGCGATAACTTCAAGAGAAATAGTGGCAGCTGAGGCATGTTACCATGTGTCATGTTACAAAAAGTACACCAAGTTACAAAAGCAAACTGCCGCAGATGATTCTACGGAGACTGACAAGAATGATGACTACAAAACTGCAGAGACTACATCATTGCAACTGTTGTACAAGTTTATCCGTATCAACCTGTTTTCAAACCCTCGTATTGTACCACTGGTAGAACTTACTTCAAAGCTAGTATCCCTTATGCGGGATGAAGGTGTGGAAGACATTAAACAATCAACTAAAACCCATATCCGTAGAAACCTTGAGTCACAATTTGGTGACACTTTGCACTTTTTCTCTGCTGGTACTAGTAATAATGTTTATGTTAGACCACACAACCTTTCAGCAGATTCTATTTCTTGTGATTTTATAAACTTGAAGGACAAACTTGACACTTCCATACACATCCAACAATGTGAACAACTGATTGTCCAGGTTGCTCAAATCTTGCGAGATAAAATCACAGAAGGTATCAAAGAGCAGGCCTGGCCACCGAATCCACAGGAGTTGACTGAAAGTTATATTCAACTTCCTGATTGTCTTGTTCACTTCTTAGAGGTGCTTCTTAGAGGTTGTCAGTCTGTTACCTCTGACAAGGTCCACCGGCTGTCATTCTCATTTGGTCAGGACATCATTAGCGCTGTTATGTATGCTCGAGTCTTGACTCCAAAACATATCCTCCTTCCATAGGCTATCAAAACTTTAACTGGCAATGTTGAACTCATTAAAACATTGAACCGCCTTGGTCATGCATGTTCGTATACACGATTACCGGAGATAGACACAGCCTTGTGCATCAAAAAGATGAACAGTGTAGATAAAAACAAACCAGCCATTCCTTCATGGGCACACCCATGCATCCCTACTGTGCTTGCCTTTGACAACATTGATAGGCTGGAGGAAACACTGAGTGGGGCAGGCATATCCCATCGTGGAAATGGGATTATTGTCCAACCGCAAACTCATTCATGCGCACCAGCTAGAAAATCAACCGTTAACAAAAAGGAGAAAAGGCGCACCTTAGAACTGTCTGAGCAGCATCTACCTATTTACATCTCTGCCAAGAGGGAAGGTCCTCCACCATTGAAGTTTGCCAACACGTCCATACCTCTAATCAATGCAATTGAAAGGGCCAGGCATAAAAATGTCCTATGGGTGATCACCCGACTTCACAACACTGTGAACCAGACGGTCAGCTCTTGGACAGGGTTCAACATAAAAACCAGAGATGATGTAACAGTCAAGACTGATAAGGTTGGATACTTACCTACAATCAATGCACCAGCAACAGAACTGTCGACTGTGCAAGAGATCCTTTCTCAGTCAATCTCCATTCAGCAGCACCTAGGCCTAGACATGATTGCCGTTGTAATGGACCAGGTTCTGTATGCTAAAGCAACAGAGGTTGCTTGGAAACAACAACTTAGGTTCGAGAAAATCCTGCTGATGATGGGCAACTTCCATATTATTTGTAATATGGTGTCAATCATTGGGAAACTATTCCGTGATGCAGGACTTCGAGACCTTGCTGTTGAATCTGGGGTGATATCTGAGGGGTCTATTGATAAAGTTCTAGATGGAAAGCAGTACAATAGAGGTGTTCGTCTTCACAAGCTGACATATGAAGCACTGATACGACTTGTATGGAGAGGATTTGTTGAATGGTTGGAAATTAACCACATGAGTGACCTGCCACAATTAGATGAAACTTTGCATGTGGTGATGGCTATGCATGATGATACTTGTGTGGCCACCCTTGAAACCAGTAGAAATGAGAGTCATGCAGGAGTATTCTACATGTGTTACGTTGTTACTTGGATCTTCTGCGGCATGAGAGTGGGCACTTGGCAGCATTTTGGATGATGTATCTTGACATGGTAGATATACTGCTGAGACTGATACGAGCTGATCGTGAAGGCAATTGGTACCTGCATTTAGCAAGTATCAAGGACATAATTCCTTGGTGCTTTGCAATGGACAAGACCAATTACTCTCGCTACTTACCGCTGTACTATGTGCAGATGACACAATTAGAAGAGACATGTCCAGACCTATTTGCTCATTTTCTAAATGGTGGGTTCTCTGTTCAACTTAGGCAAGCAAACCCTTTTGCCAAGATTGCCATTGACCAGACTGTAGATGAGACTGTAAACAAGGACACGCAAACTGCTGGTGGGACCATGGAATCGTGTTCAACCAGATAAAACCAGGACACCAAATCAAGAACTGGAAACGGATCTTGTCTAGTACAGAAAGCAAAGCCAAGCTCACCGCATTCCTGGCAGAGAATTGGAAAGAAATGCGCAGGAGGGACAAACTTGGCAAGATCATACTGATGGTAACCTCGGATGAAAGATGTTTCAGGATAACAAACGATGATGTGATACAGATGGTTGAGCTTAGATCCACACATGAAGAAGCCGATATGAGGATGATGATCCACACAAAACATGCAGCTGCAAACTATTGCAAGGTTGTGGTGATTCCTCTCCCTCCACTTACAAATAGATACAAGGATCCTATTGAGAAGAGGAAAAAAGAATGTGATGAGACTGATAGATATATCAAGGCGAGGGACAATACTCGGCAAGGATGTATGCACTGCATTGATTGGTGCCCATGCATATACAGGTTGCGATTCCATCAGCTCCTTCGCTGGGCAGAGCAAGGTCAAAGCTGTCAATTTGATCTGCAAAAACCAGGAGTACAGAGAACTGTTCACAGCCTTTGGGCAGGAATGGCATGTTACAGAAGATATGTTCCAAACCCTACAAGCATTCACTTGTAGCATGCATAGTTTGAATAAAAATATTAAAGACGTCAACAAACTTAGGTATGAAATGTTCCGATCAAGAAAAGGTGATATTTCATCTGGACAGCTCCCCCCATGCAAAGATGCATTAAGACAGCACACACATCGTGCTAATTACCAAGCTGGCATCTGGAGAAGAAGTCTACAGAGCTCACCCAAGATACCAAGACCAACTGATGGACATGGGTGGAATGTAGTAGAAGGACAACTAGCAATATGCTGGCTCACAGGAGCACCAGCGCCAGATGTTGTTCTTGAATTGATGTCCTGTAAATGCCCTAGATGTTGCGATAAAGACTTTCCTTGTATAGCAAATGGATTCCACTGCACCCATGCGTGCAGATTACTGAACTGTGCTAATATGCAAGAAGAGGATGAGGACCAATCAAACAATATGGATGATAGTGACGACGATTGAAAAATCAGGTTCAACAGTAAGAGCATATAGATATATGCTGAGTTTACATAGCAAAATGAACAACCTTTAGACATAGGTCTACCATTCGAGTAAGTAGAATATTTGTAATGTAGGTCCAGATTGTGGCATGGATAATTGAAAACTGCTTAGAGACAAGTCCAGAGCATTTGTAACAGCACCAATAATGTGTTATCACGTTTATTGATTTTCAGCCTTAAGGTACATTTGTTATTAAAGGTCAAGGTCAATTCCGCTACTTTTTGCACTGGAAGCAGTCTATGGTAATTAAACACAAAGGCAAATGCATAATAACACAACTTATTATGCTTGTGTACCTATACTAAACATGGTTATTCAATTGCTAAGCAGACATATCGTGGATTGCTGGAGATGTAGTATTACCCCTACCCCAAACTGGTGAAAAAGGCTATTATAGTATGATGTTAAATATGTGTCTATGGAATCAAATAAAGATGAAATCTATCTAATATAACACTTGTTATGGATGCCTAATAAACCCCCCTATATGATCCAACATATTGTGACAATCTGAATGTGGCATGAATTGGCGTACAACTTATTAACTCATATATTCATGAAAAAATAGTTTGATAAAAGTGTGTCTTTAAAAAAGAAGCTAGAAATCTATTATTCTTTAACAGATTTTAATAACCAAATATGAATAATCATTTGTGCCGGAGTGCGAATGTTATTGTAAACATTAAAGCTATTTTGCATGTTGATAGGTCATTCTGGTGAGAAGTTATGCAAGTTTTCTTGATTCTCTCCATTTCCATGAAATAATGGTGGCCATCTTTAAAGATGGCCATCAAAAGGGCATTTCACAGTATATAGAGTACATAGAGTCTACAGAGTACATAGGGTATATAGAGTATATAGCATATATAGAGTATACATAGTATATAGGGTAAATATGGTATATAGAGTATATAGAGTATATAGAGTATAAAGGGTATATAGGGTATATCGAGTATATAGAGTATATAGAGTATATATTGCAGTAAATATATTAGTTAAATAATGCTGTATATAGAGTATATAGAGCAGTATTGTATTGGTGAAATAATGGCAACAATACGTACAGTTAGTTGGACGATTGGCAACGTTTAGTATAATGAATTACTTATGAGTGTTTACTAATATGGTTTTGCATGACCAAATATAGATATTTATTCATCTGAATAATAATACTAACAAAATGGGTGGTGTCGCTCAGACCATGTGTCAGTAGTAGGAGTAAAATAGAAAAACTGATACCAAAAGCAATGGGGGAATCTGTAGATAAACTAAGAACTAATGACTAAAGCCAAATGACTAAGTCAAATTGTGTAAGTCGTTGGCTGGTTTAGTCCAGTCAGGGATCGAACCCATGACATGCGCCACAAGGGGGGGGGGGGGTATGCACTGTACCTACTAGACCATCCCGCCCAAGAGCAAGGTCAGGTTGGTAGGAGTTGCACTGACACATTTCAATGCCACGCTGCCACGCTGCCACGCTGCCACGCTGCCACGCTGCCACCACACTGCTGTTCCTACGTTTGTCTTCATGAAGGTATTTGATACACATGTTTAGCCTCCCTGTGATGGAGGCCTTCGACCAGGCCGACGGAGACGACGGATGTATCTGGCACTGACAGTCTGGTCTGAGTTGTGTCGCTGCTTCAACGAGTGATTGGTTGGTTGTTAGGGTGATAAGTCCTGGCAACATCTAGGATATGGTACCGACTTGTTACAGTGCGCTCTCATGGTGACTTTATAGTGCTGCACCACTGGGAGACCCGGCCACCAGCACCATGACCTGATATCATACTCAGTCACATTATCCTGTCACTGAACCAGCAATCCTAGCCCTATCCTAATTATGCTGAGCTCCTGGCTATGAAGCGACAAGTATCAATTTATAAGTCATTGGTTTGACTCAACCAGGGTTTGAACCTCGAATCCCACCATCTACCAAAACAGGAGACGGATGCTCAACTCATTCGACCATCATTTTTGGTTTCAACGAGTGAGATACCCGACCTACAAGAATGTTGAGAATCCCTGCACGCATTGATCTGCATTCGTAGCACTAGAACCCTGCAGATCACGGCTGTTTTATGTGGTGTATGCTTTATTATGCGAGTATAAACATTGCAAGGTTCTATTCATTATCATTTCCATATTCCAGCTATGTGTAAATTGATTATGCTAAATTAACTGATGTCGCTACAGTGGTGGCTTTCCTCACTAAATGCATATATGGAAACCGCTGACAGCCATTACATTGCTTATTTGTTGGAGTTGTACGTCCTTCCAACATCTAAGGTCATATCAGGATGGGTACCGACTTGTGACAGTGCACACTCGTGGCGACTATATAGTGCTGCACCATTGGGAGACCAGGTGACTGGCACCACGCCCTCACTCAATCACATTATCCGGGTACTGAGCTAACCAGTCCTTGCCTTATTCTGGTAATGTTGAGCGCCAGGCTAGGTAGCAACAATTATCAATTTTGGAAGTCATTGATTTGACTCGATTGAAAATTGAACTCCTGACCTTCGACACAGGAAGCCTGCTCGAACTGCTCCTACCTTCCTGTGTCAGTTTAAATAATACAAATGTTGGGTTCATGAAATATAAACAATCCATCGATTACACTGTTTCCTCAAAGTTGAACAAAAATTAAACTACCCCGAAATGGTTCCGCACCCAAACCTTAGCTCAAATAAGTCGGGACCAATCGGTTCGGTTAACACCAGGCATTCTCAACAGGTCGGCGAAGGAAGCTGTGCAACAGGATCTACTGTACAGTCCAGCTGCTATGGCTACTGCCGAGCATTACTCAATCATCATGGCAACGCGAGCTGCTCATTGATAATCCATTTGTCAGTCTGACATGCCGACACGACTATTCAAATGTGAACACGCATCAGAGGTTTCAAATTAAACACATTCAAGTGGCAGGTAAGCATGTCCCATTCGAACAGGCTTGGCTTATTGGAGGTCTTACGTCCTAGCAACAGCTCAGCCAACCAACCATCACCATCACCCCTAACCGCCACAATCCCCACTTTACCCCTCCACAACCATCAACAACACACCACCGTCACCAACACCCCTACCCCCACAGTCTCCACTTCACCCCACCACTACCATCACTACCACACCGCCGTCACCAACACCCCTACCCCCACAACCTCCACCACCACACCACCATCACCAACACCCCTACCCCCCACAAGCTCCACTTTACCCCTCCACTATCATCACCACCACACCACCATCACCAACACCCCTACCCCCCACAAGCTCCACTTTACCCCTCCACTACCATCACCACCACACCACCATCACAATGAGCCTGTTCCATCCCTATCCGTATCCCTATCCCCAAGGCCCCCCCCCCCCTCGCCCCGTGAAGCTAGCCGCTGGGTGGTGCTCGACAGGTGGCCTGGGGGGGCTGTAAAGCATCGTGCTGAGCAGCTCAGTCTGGGCAGCAAGGCATGACAAGCCGACTCTACCAGCACTACTGGGGAGCAGCTCATTACAGACGTCGCTTCCTGGAAACCAAACTGTTGGGCATATATGAGGAGCTTTTTTTTTTCAGGCGCAAAACCCCGTAAATGCCAATCCAAAAGTTGAGATAGACATTGGAGTCAGCCTTCAAAAGGTTCATTTTTTTACTTGTTGCTACTTAATCATTACATCACACAAAAAGTAGAATTAGCGAGAATTAAAATTACATTCCGGCAACAATCTTTTATATTAATGTTGCATAGTCCGATGGTTTTGAATTTGGATATTTTTTCCGAGATAAGTATGTAAAGATAAGTATGTAAAGTATGTAAAGTATGTAAAGAAACTAATGTAAAGTATCTACTTTACATTAGTTCAAAGTTACTTTTATTTTAAATGGTAAACTTTTGAGATATTCTGAGTGCAAACATGGAAAATTAGTTTGGCAAGCTTGCCAAAACTCTGAGACCATAGACTTCTGCAGTAACAGGTTCTGTTAAATTGTCTCAGTATTGCCTTCTGTGCAGAAACAAATGCTTAATAAGTGCATCAGTATCTAAGTTAGATATGTAAAATCAAATCTAGATAATTGGTTTGGTTTTGAAAATTTGATATTTCATCGGATTATGCAGCTTTAATTAAATTGTTTTATTGGTGCTTACAGGATTTTGCACGTGAATTCTTCAAATAAATATGTGTATATAAACAGTTGGCCCCAATAAACAGAACAACGATAAGACTGATGTGGTTGAGAAGAAGATATATATTCTCTGGCGGAGATATATTAAATGCCCACCTAAAGTTAAAATTGAAGTAGTTAGGGCCAGACGCAGCTGGCATAGAGTGCACAGGGCCGCTCACAGGGGGCACCACTGGGCCTATGTCATACTAACAGGGTCAGCTAGATCGGATACAGCGCTAACTATTACATAGGGAACTGAAGATCGGTAGTGTCCTTGTTTATATTCCCATAATGGATTATAGAGCACATAAACAGTTGGCCCCAATAAACAGAACAACGATAAGATTGATGTGGTTGAGAAGAAGATATATATTCTCTGGCGGAGATATATATTAAATGCCAAGAGACCCATGATCCCCCCAACCCGACAGTCTCAGTATACCGGCTCCGTCGCACCAGCCAGTACTGCTCAAGGAGTGGGATGAGTAGTCCCCAGTGTCCAATCCAGCGACCCCACAGAAATGCTTCAGCATCCCTTGGTATGTCGAGTATCGCAGTTCTATCGTGGCGCCCGCTGGTGTGGGGATCCGGAACGCCATGGCATCAGGCCCCGCTGGAACCTCCCTGAAGTGTCTCTCAGTCCAGTAAACCGCACACAGGGAGAGGTCCGGGCACCTAGCCACAGGTATTTCGAGCATACGCTCCGCAAATTGTAACGTCTTGGAGCGACGAACTCGCACCAACATTCCCCATGGGAGAAAGGAAAAGTCTCCCCTGCGCAGTGACGAGTCTGAGGCCGTCACCTGGCACTTCCTCAGTAGTGCCCAAAAACTGCACAGTATGGCCGCCCGCCAGGCGGTGTGCCCCTCCGAGGTGGTCAGGGCGGCGAATATTCGCCTGAGCATGTCGGGCAGTAAGGGAGCTGCCTGCCTGGGATAGCAACCCCGCTCACGCTTGATGCCCTTCAACGTGGATGCCAGCTCAAAGTTTTTGTAGTCGATCGGCTCCGCGCCCTCCGTCTTCAAGAAAAAGTTCAGGACACCGATGTGTATTTAAGAGTCGTAGCCAGCCAGACCGCATACAGTGCTGTCTGTTCTGGAGGGCACGGTGTGGTGGGGAAGTGGCCCCCGAACTCCTCAATGAACTCCAGGTATCGTCTTACCTGGACACCCCGTGTTGTGATGGAGTTTGGGGCATAGTACTTGCGCTGCACGGCCAGCTTCTCCCTCCGCAGCTCCACAACTGGAAGTAGAAGGGTTAGGGGAGTTGGTGAAGATGTGGTTGCAACAAAGCCTGCGTGCTCTGTCTGCGACCCGGATTCAGTCCTTACTGTCCCTGGCGCTCCAACGGCTCAGGGCATCGCAGATCGTGTTGTCAGCACTCTTCACATAAACAGATTGAACATCAAAATTGTGCTGTGCCGCTATCCAGAACAGCCTGCGCACGAAGTGCATGACCCCTTTTGATTTGGACCGACCCGAGGTCAAGGCCGCTCGGACCGTCTCATTGTCCGTGATCATGACCACCGTGCTGTCCTTCCAAAGGTGGCCCCAGGTCTGGGCCGCACAGAAGGCTGCCCACATCTCCAGTACGTTTATGTGGGCCCCCCTACAAGTCCCATCGGGTGTGGCGTGGTGGTGGCCCACCTCCTCCCTGATCCTCCCGTCTGGTCCCTCCCCGAAGGCTCCAATCCTCCAATCTCCGGCATGGATGGTCCCGAACCCCTCCCCGGAGGCGTCACTGTAAGTCGAGACGTATGGGGTATGGCGGCCGATTATTTTTGCCTTCCCGTTGAACCGTCTGGAGAAGTCCAGCCACCATCGTCTATCCTCATGGAAGCCCCCCGAGAGGCGGACCTTGAAGTGGGGTTTGGCCACTGCGTTGATCGTGTCGTACATGCGTCTGCAGAACGTGCGGCCTCCACGGACCACCTTAGCACAGTGCGCCAGCAAGCCAGCCAGATGCTCCAGCTGGATCCTCCTAGCCTTCTTTCGGCCCTCCAGGGCCAGAAGCGCCATGGTCATCCTGGCCAGCTTGTCCTCCGGCAGCGACATCTCCAGGGCAATGGTGTCGATGTCGATACCCAGGAACCTTGTTTTGGTGGACGGGGAGGTGACTTTTGGGAAGCTTATATAGAAGCCCAATCTCCGGCGGATTCCCATCAGGGCGGCCTGGGCCGCGCAGCCCGAGTTGAAGTCACGGGCTATGATGCAGAAGTCATCGAGGTAATTTACCACCTCCCCCATGCCCTCACGCACGGCACAGCGGACAACAAAATCAGACAGCTTGCTGAATACATAAGGGCTGGAGGCCAGCCCCATGCATAGCCTGTTATCTTTTAGAAAGACCGGGTCATTCCCGAAGTCCGAGAATATGCCCTGGCGTTCCCGGTCTCGCGGGTGGATGCTCACTGCCCGGTAAGCATCGCGGATGTCCACGGTCACGAGATAGTCCCCGGCTTGCATCAGGGCGGCCACATCGTCGACACCATTGTAGGAGAATTTGGCCGTCACGCTATCCGTGTAGTTGTTGACTGACTCACCCTCTGGTTTGCTGCAATCCACGATGCCCCTCACCCCCCCTCCATCCTTGGGGATGCAGAAGAGCCTATGCACACATATCGGTCAGTCTGCCGCCCTGGTCAAAGCCCCTGCCTCGATCTCCTTCCTGAGTTTGGCAGACATGACCTCTCTGTCATCACGGTCTCCCCCGGAGCCCTGATGGCACTCATAGCGAGCGTCACAGTCCCGGTTTATTACCATGAAGCCGAAGCAGATGCCTTTCATGATATATTTGGCATCGTGGTCAGTATCCCCCCTCATGAACAACTCTGTGAAGACCCTACGTGGCTTCATCTGGGACACAACGCCCTCAATGCTGTGCGTGCAGCTGCACAAACCTGTCATGCAGCTCCTCCAGAGTCGGAAGTTGGCCACACAGTCGGTAACCGTCTCCCTGACGGTGATGTCGAATACCTGCTCCTCCCCTGTGCCGTTCTCAACCTGGAGCCACCCCGGGTCAAGGCCATCCTCCCTGCTTGTCCATACAGGGGCACCTCTGTGGGTAGTCTCCCCCACTTGCTGGTCACCGGGGATCCCCCCCAGGGTGCCCGCCGCCGCCCTCAGGGTATCCACCCTGCCCCATGTGTTGTTGTTGTTTACATCCGGGGCCTCCCTACGTGCGGGGAGCCACGCCGGTGGTGCGGGTGTCTCCACCGACCCCCATGCTCCGCTGCAACCCCCCGTAAGGCCACCATGGCAGCCTCCCGCACCTACTGGGCTTCCCGCACTGTCGGTCCCACCCAGAGCCGGGGCACCCACATGTTCCGCGACCACAGTGTTGTTGTTGTTTACATCCGGGACCTCCCTACGTGCGGGAAGCCAAACCTGCGGCTCGGGCGCCTTCACTGACCCACATGCCCCATTGTAAACATCCATACCATGCCCATGGCGCCCTCCGGCGCTGTCAAGTAATGCATCACAAACAGTACCTCGGGAACCGCTACAGTCACTGTCCGGGCTGCGTCCACCGCCGGGTTGTGTGTCTGCCTGGATGTCACAAACCCCAGTACCTGGGCGCCCGCTACCATCCCTGCCCCGGCTGAGTCCACCGCCGGGTTGTGTGTCCGCCTGGGTGTTCACTGCGCCCCACCCCGCGTCACCGCTTTCCCGCGGTATGGCCGAATCTGGGTCATGCTCCACATCCCTGGTGTGGCGTGTCCCGGTGCACCGTCAGTCCCAGGTGCATTTAATGCGCTTGTGGCTGCGGCTCCCGCACTTGCTGCACCAGTGCCCGAAGCTACAGTCCCCCTCCTTACTGTCACAATCCACTTCTTTGTTCCAGGGAAAGCAGGCCCGCTTGCCTCCCTTCTCATAGGTCTTGAGCCCCTTTGGATTCCCGGTGGTCGCACTCTTAGTTTTGGCCCGCATGCCCTCATGCCTGTAGTGGATCAGGCTCGCCGCCACATTCCCTGCCGTGAACGCAGCGAAACCCTCCCGTTCAGCTAGCTTCCGCACGGCTGTGTCATATCGGACGTGGGCAGTGTCTTTGAACAGCTCATGCTTAGCCTTCGATGCAATGTAAGCAAGGTGGCTGAATAGTGCCTGGCCATCTTTTAAAGTCACACCTTCCAGGCTCAGGAACCACAGGCATGATGCCTCCTGTAACTCGGCCACTGATAGTTTGTGCACATCCTTCTTAAATTGAAGTAGTTAGGGCCAGACGCAGCTGGCATAGAGTGCACAGGGCCGCTCACAGGGGGTGCCACTGGGCCTATGTCATACTAACAGGGTCAGCTAGATCGGATACAGCGCTAACTATTACATAGGAACTGAAGATCGGTAGTGTCCTTGTTTATATTCCCATAATGGATTATAGAGCACATATATATTTATTTATGTGGCCTAATCGGTAGAGCGTGGGCCACCCATGAGAAAGGATATGGAGTTTGGTTTCCGGTCCAGTCAAACCAATAACTTTAAATTTGATACTTATCGCTTCCTATCCTGGCACTCTGCATTAATAGGATCGGACAAGGACTGGTTAGCTCAGTATCAGGATAATGTGACGGAGTGGGATATCGGGTCATGGTGCCGGCGGCCTGATTTCCCAGTTGGGCAGCACTATAAAGTCACCATGAGTGTTCACTGTCACAAGTCGGCACCCATCCTGATATGACATTAGATGCTGCCAGGACGTAAATCTCCAACAACCAACCATCATCATAACATCTCACGTCAGGTCAGGTCAGGTACCCGAAGGTGCGTATTCCTACCGCGCGCTCCATATGGGCACGCTGTTTGAGCGTATAATCTGCTTCATAGTGCTGCGTCACGGGGATCCGTGGGCTGTATCCATACTCAACAGGTAATTGCATTATGTCATTTAGCGCAGTTCCAATGAAGCTGCTCAAGTCCAAATATCTGCGAACAGAATTGACTATTTCAAGACAGGTAGAAGGACTAGTAGCTATATCCAGTCTTTGAAAGAAATAGCCTAAGAAATGATATTATAGTGTAGCTATTGTCATTGTCATTCAAAGTATAATACACTTGATTTAAACCAGAAGCAGAACAAATTTGCAACATTTCCAAGAACCGGAAGTCTATGCTGGACAGTTGGGATTTTTTTGCTTTTTTTTTGCGGGCGTGATTGTGGGTGTGTCTCGACTCCCCCCACCCGCCCACCCGCCCACCCCCACCCGATACTACGCCTCACCACCCGGATGTACGCGTAGAGACCAGGCGCGGCAGTCGAATCGGTAGAGCGCAAGATTCGTGTGCGGAAGGTCAGGATTTCAAATCTCAACTACGTCAAAGTGATGACTTATGAAATCGATACATGTCGCTCGCTTCCTAGTCTGGCGCTCGGCATTCATAAATAGATTAGCACACGGACTGGTTTAGCTCAGAATCAGGATAATGCACACTGAATCGGATATTGGATCATGGTATCAGTGGCCTGATTTCCCAGTGGGTCAGCACTATATACTCACCATGTGTGTGCGCCGTCGCAAGTCGGCACCGGTACCGATATGACCTTAGATGTTGCTAGGACGTAAAACAACAACAAACAACCTGTGCGCGGAGAACAATGCGCCGGGGTGCTGTGTTGGGACGGACGCAGGCCCAGCAGATGAGCGATGTCAGTCTAATAGTAATAAGCTGCATTATGCATCGCCTTACGGTGGGGCTATTACTGTATCAGGGTCCGTGGACCGTCCTTCAATTAACCATCAGCCCCTGTCGGCGTGTGTGCTTCTTTGTTTGTTGGGGTTTTGCCTCCTGGCAACGTCTATGGTCATATCAGAATGGGTACCGACTTGTGACAGTAAACACATTCACTGCGACTCTATAATGCTGCCCCACTGTGATAGTTGGTTGGTTAGTTGTTGGAGTTTTACATTCTGACAACATCTAAGGTCAAATCAGGACGGGTACCGACTTGTGACAGTACATACACTCACTGAGACTCTATAGTGCTGATCCACTGTGCTAGTTGGTTGGTTGCTTAGTTGTTGGAGTTTTACGTTCTGGCAACATCTAAGGTCAAATCAGGACGGGTAGCGACTTATGACAGTATGCACGCATGGCAACGTTATAGTGCTGCCCCAGTGGGAGATCAGGCTACCAGCACCATGACCCGATATCCCACTCAATCACATAATCCTGATAGTGATACTGTGCTAACCAGTCCTTGTCCTATCTTATTAATACCGAGTGCCAGACTAGATAGCGACAAGTATCAATTTTGTAAGTCACTGGTTTGACTCGGCCAGGGTTTGAACTCGCGACCTTCTGCAGTTTTAATTTAAAGTGTGAACTTTGAAGATATTTTAAGTGAAAACATAATAAAGTAATGTTGATGTGCCCACCGAAAATCGTTATAATGTGCTTTGTTTTAGCTGTGGTGAGGCTCATTTCACAGTGCTAACTTGGATTGTGTGTTTGTCTGTTGTTTTATGTCCTAACATCTAAGGTCATATCAGGACGGGTACTGACTTGTGACGGTGCGCACTCATGGCGACTTTATAGTACTGCCCCGCTGGGAAATCAGGCCGCCAGCACCATGACCTGATATCCCACTCAGTCACATTACCCTGACACTGAGCAAACCACTCCTTGCCCTATCCTAGTAATTCCGAGTGCCAGGCTAGGAAGTGACAATCATCAATTTTTAAGTCATTGGTTTTTAATCGACCAGAGTTCGAACCCACGATCTCATGGGTTCAGATCCCCCGATCTCCCAAAACAGGGGACGGACACTCAACTCATTCGGCCACCCCGTCTGGTCTGCTAACTTGGAAGATATTTGAAGTGAAAACATGCCAATTTAATTTTGATGTGCACACCGAAATGCTTGACACAACCTTTGGTTTACCTTTGCTGCGAATATCAGGATAACACATGTGAACCGAACTGCGATGACCAGACGGGATGGCCGATTGATTTGAGTGTCTATCCCCCGTTTTGTTAGATCCTGGGATTAGAACCCATGGGTTAGAATTATGGTCGAGTCAAATCAGTGATTCAAAAATTGATACTGGTCGCTTCCTAGCCAGGATAGAGCAAGGACTGGTTGGCTCAGTGTCAGGATAATTTGACTGAGTGGGATATCAGGTCATGGTGCTGGCGGTTTGTTCTCCTAGTGGGACAGCAATATAAAATCACCAAGAGTGCGCACTGTTACAAGTCGCTACCCATCCTGATATGACCTTAGATGTTACCAGGACGTAAACTTCCAACAACCAACCAACCAAACTGCGATAGTTGTTTAAAGTTGCATAGTCCGATGGTTTTGCGTTTTGGTAATTTTCCTGAGATAAATATATTAAATTGATCGTTATAATCTACCTTATGTCAGGTTAAAGTAACTTTGATTTTAAATGGATAAGTTTTGAGATATTTGAAATTCAAACATGCAAACTTAGTTTTGGCAAGCATGCCGAAACTCTGACACCATAGGCTTCAACAGTAAGATGCTCTATCAAATTGTCTCAGTGTTCCCTTCTATGTGGCAATAAATGCTTAATATGTTCATCAATATCTAAGTTAGATATGTAGAGTCAAATCTATATCATTATTTTGGTTCTGAAAATTTGATGTTTCATCGGACTATGCAGCTTTAATAAGTAGACCAGTATCGAAGTTGGATATGTTAGAGCAAATCTAGCTGATTATTCGTTTTACTTTATAAAATGTGATGCTTTCTTCGGATTATGTAGCTTTATTTAATTAACAAAAACACACACACAAAACAACTAATTAAACATTTGGGAAGGTAGTTCTAAGAGTAGAAAATGCAACATGTGGGAGAATCACAGATTCCAAGATGGCGCGCTCACAGCATGTAACTTATTAATTTAAAACGAACATATTTTTTTCCATTAAAAAAAAATGACGAGAAAGATTTGTTGGTTGTTATTGTGAAACTGATAGGCGATTTGTTAGTAGAGCGCGCGTTGGTTGGTGGAAAGTGAGGAACCCAACCCTAGGTACTGCTCATGTGTACACCCAGCAGGCCTTCAGCATAATTAACTCACTATCTGTACAGTAGTACCTGTCTTCAACGGACACACTCTACTTTCACAAGTTTCAGGCCAATGTTGGTTGGTTGGTTGGTTGTTGGAGTTTACATCCTGGCAACAGTTAAGGTCATATCAGGATAGATACCAACTTGTGACAGCGCGCACTGATGGTGACTTTATAGTACTTGCTGCCCCACTGGGAAATCAGGCTGATGGCGATTTAATAGTGCTGACCAACTGGGAAATCAGGCCGCCAGCACCATGACCCGATACACCACCCAGTCACATTATCCTGACAATAAGCTATCCAGTCCTTGCCCTATCCTGTTGATGCCGAGCGCCAAGCTATGAAGCAACAAGTATCAATTTAGTAACTCATTGGCTTGACTCGATCGGTAATTGAACTCCCGATCTCGCGCATGGGAGGCATCAGATCTACCGATTTGGGCACCACGTCCGTTCCAGGACAATGTGATGTCATGACATGACAGTTGTCCTTTCAACGGAGTGACAGTCAAATGAAAAAGAAAACACTTCGATACTTACCTTGCCCAAGTTTTTTTCCTGTCATCTCCCCCCCACCCCACTCACACACTCGTTCCTCTTCGCCTCAGTCTCTTTCACACATCTATCTATGCACACCCCCACCTCCCACATCCCGGCCTCACTGCCACTGCCCCCTCCCTGCCCCCTCCCAAACCTCCCTCCTTCCCGCACCCTCAGTCCTCCCTCAGTCCTCCCTCAATCCCAATCCACTCCTCCCGAATATCCAGCCAGCCGGATACCCCACCTCACCACGCCACCACGCCACCACCCCACCACCTCACCACCCCATACACAAGCCATCCCACCACCCCACCACCACCACCACCACACCACCCACCCCCTACCACACGCATCACCATTCCACTACCCTACAATCCACCACCCACCACATCATCACCCCACCACCCCATATGCTACCACACCACCACCACACCATCCGATCACCCCACCAGCTCTCACCCTACCACACCCTCCCACCCACCACCCCACCACTCACACACCCCACCCCACACCCTACACCCCACCCCACCCCTACTACCCCGCCCCTCCCCTTCCCAACTACCCTACACCCACCCCACACCCTACCACCCCAACCACCCTACACCCCACACCCCACCCCACACCCTACACCCACACCCCACCACCACCACCCACACACCCTACCACCCCACCCACCCCACACCCTACCACCCCAACCACCCTACACCCACACCTCACCCTACACCCCACACCCCCACCACCGATCCCCATACACCCTACCACACCCTTCCACACCCTACCACCCACCACCCGACCACTCACACACCCCACCCCGCACCCTACCACCCCACCCCACCCCTACCACCCCAACCCCTACACCCCACACCCCACCCCACACCCCACCCCACCACCGATCCCCGTACACCCTACCACATCCTCCCACCCACCACCCCACCACCACACACGCCACCCCACACCCTACCCCCACCCCCACCCACACCTTACCCCACACCCACCACCCCCCCCTTCACCCACATCCCACCCTACACCCCACCCCGCCACCCTACCACCCAACCGCACCCCCCTACCCACCCACCACCCACCACTCCACACCCCACCACTCACACACCCACCCCACCCCACCCCTACCACCCCAACCCACCCCACACCCTACCACCCCAACCACCCTACACCCCACACCCCACCCTACACCCCACCCCACCACCGATCCCCGTACACCCTACCACACCATACCACACCCTACCACCCACCAACCGACCACTCAGACACCCCACCCCGCACGCTACCACCCCCACCCCACACCCTACCACCCCACCCCCCCACACCCAACCACCCCAACCACCCTACACCCCACCCCACCACACCCCACCCCACCACCGATCCCCGTACACCCTACCACCCCACCACCCACTACCCCCACCATATCACCACCCCACTCCACCAACCACCCCACCACATCCACCACCACCACCACCCACCCCACAACCTACAACCCCACCACTCCACCAACCACCACTCCACCACCTAACAACACCCACACACACACCCCACACACCGCAATCGCGGTGCTACGAGCTAAGTAAGGCATCGGCACGATTCATCTGTGATCAATTATGTGCGGGAGAAAAGTGCAAACATCGGTCTGCGGGCGGCGCGCTTCCTCTGGACGTGCGCTGAATGCGGCCCGCCCGGCGCGCGCTGGTTGGGTTGTGTCGGCGAATTGATCAGTGTCCGCGTCAAAGATTAACACGTCGAGTAACGGCACTTAAGGCCTCACTCCCAGCAAACGCCGATTAAGACGCCGCCCTATCGCCCTCTCCCTACTCCTCGCCCCCTCCCCCTTCACCTCCACTCCCTCTTCCCCCTTCCTCCCCCTCTCCCTCCATGTCCCCCTCCACATCGCTACCCTCGTGACCTTATTTGGGGCAGGTGTCCCACTTCTGGAGGTCACGTGGTGCTGCCTCCAATCCATAATCCACCATTCGCTACTGCCCCCAATGCATAATCCAATATCAACTACTGCCTCCAATGCATAATCCCAAATCCACTACTGCCTCCAATGCATAATCCAAGATCAACTACTGCCTCCAATGCATAATCCAAGATCCAACACTGCCTCCAATGTATAATCCAAGATCAACTACTGCCTCCAATGCATAATCCAAGATTCACTACTGCCTCCAATGTATAATCCAAGATCAACTCCTGCCTTCAATGCATAATCCAAGATCCACTACTGCATTCAATGCATAATCCAAGATCCACTACTGCATCCAATGCATAATCCAAGATCAACTGCTGCCTCCAATGCATAATCCCAAATCCACTACTGCCTCCAATGCATAATCCAAGATCAACTACTGCCTCCAATGCATAATCCAAGATCCACTACTGCCTCCAATGTATAATCCAAGATCAACTCCTGCCTTCAATGCATAATCCAAGATCCACTACTGCCTTCAATGCATAATCCAAGATCCACTACTGCATCCAATGCATAATCCAAGATCGACTGCTGCCTCCAATGCATAATCCAAGACCGACTACGACCTCCAATGCATAATGCCAAATCCACTACTGCCTACAATGCATAATCAAAGGTCCACTACTGCCTCCAATGCATAACAAAGATCAACTACTGCCTCCAATGCATAATCCCAAATCCACTACTGTCCCCAATGCATAATCCAAGATTCACTACTGCCTCCAATGCATAATGCCAAATCCACTACTGCATCCAATGCATAATCCAAGATCCACTACTGCCTCCAATGCATAATGCCAAATCCACTACTGCGTCCAATGCATAATCCAAGATCAACTACTGCCTCCAATGCATAATCCAAGATCCACTACTGCCTCCAATGCATAATCTAAGATCCACTACTGCCTCCAATGCATAATCCAATATCCACTACTGCCTCCAATGCATAATCCAATATCCACTACTGCCTCCAATACATAATCCAAGGTCCACTACTGCCTCCAATGCATAACAAAGATCAACTACTGCCTCCAATGCATAATCCCAAATCCTCTATTGCCCCCAATGCATAATCCAAGATCCACTACTGCCTCTAATGCATAATCCAGACCCACTACTGCCTCCAATGCATAATCCAAGATCCACTACTGCCTCTAATGCATACTCCAAGACCCACTACTGCCTCCAATACATAATCCAAGATCCACTACTGCCTCCAATGGTTAGCTCAGTGTCAGGATAATGTGACTGAGTGGGATATCCTGATATGGCTTTAGAAGTTGCTAGCACATAAAACAACCACAAAACAAACAAACAAATAATCATTATCGGCTGACTCAGTCGCCTTATCCAGCAAGTGAAATCTAAATTCACTTGGCGTAGTTTTACATTCACAATATGGAACACTCATAGTGCCTAAATAACAACCTCACTTCCACTCTTTCCTTTTTTTGGTACTCTCCAGTTACACCACATGTGTCGACGGTGCGAGATTGGTTGGTTGGTTTTAAGTCCTGGCAACATCTAAGGTCATATCGGGATGGGTACCAACTTGTGACAATGCACACTCATGGCAACTTTATAGCCCTGCCCCACTGGGAAATCCAGCTGCCGACACCATGACCCGATATCCCAATCAGTCACATTATCCTGACACTAATGAGTCCTTGCCCTATCCGCATTAATGCTGAGCACCAGGCTAGGAAGTGGCAAGTATCAATTTTAAAAGTCATCGGTTTGACTCGACCGAGAACCGAACTCCCAACCTTCCACACGCGAGGCCCGCGCTCTACCGATTAGGCCACCGCGCCCGGTGACGGTTAGAGAGGCATCTGATTTGTGACGTGTGTGATTTGACCCCAGCAATGGGATGATTCATGTCTATTATTAGTATTTAACTATATGGGATGGAGAGATTTTGTTTTGAATCATTCATTACCCATAAGCGATTATCCTCGTTTGTCCCAGGAAATGAACCTTGAACATTGTTTTGAACTATTATCTCTACATACCTACGAGCCCATGTCCCAGGAAATGACTTGTACACATGGTTTTGAATTAGTATCTAAATGTATCAATCTTTCTTTGTCCCGCAGCATGACCAATCTTCCATATCTATATGTGTGTATATATATATATATATACATGTCATTCTCAGAAACTGTACCACATTTTTGGTTTCCATGTTACATCGTTAATGATTTTGCCTTCTTTTTGTGGGGTAGTAAGTGAAATAGGTATTGTGGAATATGTGTATTAAGCATGTTAGTAATAGTACATATATTTAATCTATCCCACAAAATGTATCCAAGATATGCTCATATGATTCTGTGTTAAAGTGAAAATACGAAAATTTCCATATCAGCACCACACATCTACCCAAAAGCGTTTTTTTCAACTATTTTTGAGTAAGAAACTATTCTTTTGGCTTAACTGTAATCAATTAAAAAATCTTGTTTGAATTTGTTATGTGCGTTGAAATGATGCTATGGATGTTTGTTAAAATGATGTTATCGATGGCTGTTACTCAGACCTTTCTCAAACTGCATATGATCAAAATCAAAAGGAGAGAAAACAAATTCATCTCTGACATATGCACAACATATCAACTTTGATATGACCATGGATTCTGCTATTATTTGGAATGTATTCTGCTATTATTTAGAATGTTTTCTGATATTATTTGCCATGTTTCCACTGTTGGTTTCCATGTCACAAAGTGGTAGGCCTACACAATTTCTAAGAACGACCCATATATATATATATACATATATATATATATATATCATCATCATCATCATCATGCTGTCGGTAAGTCATTGGTTTGACTCGACTGGGGATCAAACTCCTGAACTGCTGATTAGGCCACTGCATCCAGTGAATATATATATATATATATATATATATATATATACCTGAGATGCAGCACTGTTCATACTAAAAGGAAATGGTCTTGCAAGAGCGAGAATCGAACCCAGGTCTCCGAATTGCGAGAGAATCCTTGGAACGTTGGCATCTTATGAGTACAAACTGATACTTTATCTCCCAAGAAAGTGCCAGCAAGAATTTTCTTTCATTTAAACCACAATAAAGAAAACCTTAAATCACAAAATTAAAACAGCCATTCAAAAATAATGTCAGCACATATCGCAGAGCATATGTCGTAGTAGGTATCCACTTGCCAGATTTAGAATGGAATGGACATGTGATCTATTATTCTGATAGCCAGGAAGAAACAGGATAGAAAGGGGAAAAAGATAGCATCGAAGTTAATTGCTTATATCTTGCAATGACTTGGAATGACAACCATGTCTTTTATATACACACGTGGCGTCTCTATCACGAGGGCGTGGCTACTGGATAGTAGAGAAATTAAATGTTTTACATGTCGAGTAGGTTTTCAAGCTGTATACAAGCGCACTGCATTATATATGACATGTAGACGTGCATATTGATTTGTGAAGACGTGCATAGAGTGTATGTACCTAGAATGCACCCATATGTGTTGCATCCGGTCATAACTTGTACTTAGAGTTGCATAGTCCGATGGTTTTGAATTTCTGTATTTTTTCTGAGATAAATATATTAGATCGATCACTAGTGTCTACTTTACATTAGTTCAAAGTTACTTTTATTTTAAATGGTAAACTTTTAGGATATTTTGAGTGCAAACATGGAAAATTAGGTTTGGCAAGCTTGCCAAAGCTCTGACGCCATAGACTTCTGCAGTAAGAAGCTCTATTAAATTGACTCAATAGTGCCTTCTATGCAGAAACAAATGCTTAATAAGTGCATGAGTATGAAAGTTAGATATGTAAAATCAAATCTAGATAATTGGTTTGGTTTTGACAATTTTATATTTCATCGGACTATGCAGCTTTAAAAAAGAGGTTTCATGTCAAATTAACCGTAGGGACGAAGAGGGGCGATGGTGGCTCCACCGGTCCCATCAGTGTGGTAGGCTGCAAGCATCGGCAGCAAATAAATAATATTAATAATAGAATTCCCTTCTGCATCTTTATACTCGCATAATACTTATACATCACATATAGCAAGGTGCACTCCTCAGCCCAGGTGAAATGCCACATACACAGGTAGGCATGGATATGTGGACTGTCCCAGGGAGCCTATGTCGCCTGTTGATTAGGGCGCTCATCTGGAATGGCAGGAATGTGGGTTCGAGTCCCATTCTAGTTATGTCATTTCTATTTGTTTGCACTATTCATAAGACTTATATTATAATTTCAGCGGTACAGTGAGTGGCGGTTACAGTGTAAAGTGTGTGTGTGGGGGGGGGGGGGCGCCCCCACTGAGCTGAGGCTGGAGTAGTAGAGGCTGGAGTAGTAGAGGCTGGAGTAGTAGATGACTATGAGAGACTCCAAAGTCCCAGGGGCCGAGTAACCGACAAGGGAGAGGAGGGGTATTCTGGGTTATTATACTCGTATAATTCTTATACACCATATATACATCCTGTAGGGAACCACTGTGTCTAGAGTAGGATTCGAACATACCTCTGCCATTCCAGTGCTGGCGCCTTAAACATTAGTCTATCTAGTCTCCCTGCTGTAATCCACCCACCCACGCCTACCTGGCTATGTGGCATTTCACTTGGGGAGCTGACTACACTCGTCGTCCTGGAATTGTAAGTGTCATGCTTGCATTTACAAATATCCAGGTTTCGCACTGAATGCAGGGCGCAACTTCTAAGGAATCCTGGTCATGGCACCAATGTCATTGGAGTATATTTGCAAATGAAGGGTGGAGACATTGCACTTGGAGTGAGATTCAAATCCACGCTCTTGCCATTCCTGCGGTAAGCATCCTCACTGTTAGGAACACTTGTGATGGGATTAAAAACTGGGCAGGTTTCTCACATTTGGTATTGCTGATTGGATCCACTGATTTGCATATTTACAATAGAATATATATATATGTGTATTAGAGATATTTTATATCTTTTTGAAAAAAAAGAAGAAAGAAAGCAAAGGAAGAAAGATGTGTTTAAAGACAATTCTAGAATCATCTTGTACATTTATTGATGCATGCCCACCAAGTGCATAATACATATGTTGAACTAGAATTGTATGCAGTTACTATTACAACGAATAGTCAAATTATATTATGCTTCTATTATCGAACATGATTTTCATGTGGTTATTATTGCAACTGATATTGTCATTTATGTACTAACAAATTGTAATGAACGGCCGGAAGACCAGTGCTCTGCCACTGACAAAAGACATTATTCACTGAATAAAATACATTTAGTGAAAAAAAAGAAAAAAAGTCTAGACTCCCTGATGCAATCAACTTATCCACGCCCAACATGTACATGTGGCATTTCACATGAGGAGGTCAGTACACCTCATTTCATATGTACATGTCGCATAGTCTGCACTGGCAGTGACATCTCAGGCAAGGAGCAAGGTAGGTATTGGATAAAGGATTCACCCTGTACTCGCAGTACAGAGGTGAACGACAACATAGTGTAAATATGGGAGAAAATAGCCTTAGTATGGAACAGGAAGTAGAATGCCTACCTCCTGTATCGAATGGGTACTTATATCGGCACAGAGTTGGTGAAATTGGAGAGAATGCAAAAAGACAAGATTGCGGCCATAAAACACCTTCGATTTCACTTTTAAATTCGATTAAACTAGATGTTTTATTAGATTTTTCAACTCAAAGGTAGTGGGGAAATATTAAGACATATATAAAGAATAAACATTGCTCTTTAGATTGTGGAATTAGGCTCTCATTTCATTTCCCCACTTCCCCAGATTTTATATAGGGGTGGTATTCACTCGTATACTGCGAGTACAGGGTGAATCTGTTATCTAGGTAGGTATTGGATAGGGTGATGACATCAGCGAGCCTAGGTGGTGTGATGGATAACACACTATCCCGGAATGCAAGAGGTGTGGGTTCGATTCCTGCACTTTATGTGCAATGTAGTTAATTGTTAATCACCCCCCCCCCCCCACGAAGTATATGTGTGGGTGTAAATTCTGTAGAACAGCGGAGCGGATTGTTGATGAAACATGGTGGTCGGTTGTACCGATGAAATATTGTCATTGTGAGTCGATATGCCAGTCTCTTTGGTGTCTGATCTAATGTGGAATAACCCCATAATTACCTACATGGCTGTCGTGGTTTGCACACGCGCAAGGGCGTGTCAGTGTTTAGCGCATGTGCCTTTCAGCGTCCCCTCACTGCAGCATTTGGCAGAAAGAGGCAATAAATGCTGACTTTACTTCCATTTCTATTTCTTTCAGGTAACCAGAGTTGAACTATGCACATAAATGTACACATTGTTTTGTGTGTAAATTCTCAGATGTAAATTAAAGTCTGCCAATATTATTAATTCCTTCCATAAGAAGATGAAGACAATACGGGGTTAATGGATCGAGCCGAAGACTCTGGCTGGCCCTAAAGACCTCCCGTTACATTTTTTATTGAGCAAAATCGGAGGCGAAATGGGCAGATAGTAAGGGGGTGAGGCGCCACCTGGAGGGCAGGAGGAGAATCAGGGGAGCTGCTTGAAGGCAGACCTCCAGCTCTCCAGGCTGCATCCCGACCTCCAGTAACCCAACTACAGAAGAACATATCAACAAGGGGCTTACAGCAGTAGAAGCAGGTAATAGAACAGTAATAATAAGAAGCAGGATAATTGCTAGATACAAGATTCACCCCGTACTGCTGCAGTAGGGGTGCAAACCAGCCTTATGTAAAAGCTGGCGAAAATGCGGGTCAAAGAATTGAGAGCCTAATTTTACAATCTAAGTAGCAACATTTATTCTTTACATATGTCTTATTATTTACCCGCTACCTTTGAGTTGAAAAATATAATATAATATCTAGTTTAATAAGATTTAAAAGTGAAATCGACGGCGTTCTGCGGCCGCCATCTTGTCTTTTTGCATTCTCGCCCATTTCACCAACTCTGTGCCTATAGAAGTATCCATTTGATACTGGAGCCACATACTGGAGCCTCACTTCCATACTGGAGCCTCACTTCCATATTAATGCTATTTTCCCCCGTATTTATATAGGGCTGGTCTTCACCCGTGTACTACAAGTACCGGGTGAATCTTTTATCTAGATAATTGCATACATGAATAATATTTGTATAAGTAGTTTATACCTCACATAACGTTGAAAACATTGCTTCTTTCCAAATCAATTTCAAGTATCAATTTAGTAAGTTATCGCTTTGACTTGACCGGGAGTTGAACTCCAGATGTCTCGCACGGGAGGCCTGCGCTCTGCTGATTCGGCCACCGCACCCGGTTGAGATGGAGGAACTACACCATGATACAGTGGTATTCCATCTAATAGAAAATATTGTCTAGAACAAATTAACTGCAATCTACATTAGAAACAAAATGTAAGGTAAGGATCCTATGGTACAAACTTTCGCCACCAGGAGGCGTGTACAGCGAAAGCTCGCTTTCGAACAGCTCGCTTTTCGAACAAATTGGTTCACAAACTTATTTTCCAAACAAAAAGTGCATCAGTTTACAAACACATTCTCGGTTTACGAACAATCGCTACTGAGTCGAGTACTGCAAATAAAGAGAAAACAGACATAAACCAAGATGTTAGAGAGAAAAATCGAGAATTTCAGTTACCTGATGTTTTTATGGAGGGGACTCCCCTTCCAAACAGTAAGATCCCCCCTCCCCTTTTCCCTCCTCTCCACCTTCCACGTATGCCTGAACTGTGATCTTGAACCGTGTCTGATCCCTCACTCTGATCTGAAATCACTAATAGCCACCCACATAAAACCCAAATGGCAACATGAGTGGGATGAAAACATTAATAAACTTAAAGAAATTGAACCATCTGTGGGAAAGCCACCACAGACTCATGCGGGAGGTCGGTGGGACCAAGTGGTCCTTAGCCGCTGCCGTATTGGCCACTCGTGGCTTACACATGCTTTTCTGCTCAAGGGGGAACCTCCCCCTGAATGTATTGGGTGTCAGTCTCCGCTGACACTCAAACACATTTTACTAAGTTGCGTTGATTTTTTGGCCCTGCGCCAATGGTTCTACACTGCAGACAGTATGCATGACCTTGTTACTAAGGTAAAACAGGAAAACATTTTAGCCTTTTTGAGGGCAGCTGGACTATACCAGCTCATATAGTTTACTAAATAGATTCTATCAATTATTAATAAAACTTTTCTTTTTCCATGGGAATTTGTTTCCCTTGACCACAAATATATGATTGTGAGCTTTCTAATTTAATGAGTGTCTATTGGCACATAATTGATTGTCTGCTTTTACATGTAAAAGCGATGGTTTGAACAAAAAACAAACGTTTCTCGCCGTGAATATGGCCTATCCTGCCGACACGGCGTAAAGCAACCACCAATCAAACACTCAATCTCCATATATGCCATCAAGTCTCCTCTGTACAATTAAGATGACATTAGCTTGTCTATTTTATTGATAATTATTGTTTATTCATTTTGTATAATATCTTAGGCATATCCAAGGTTTAATAACAGATTTAATTTGGGGGTCTGAACGGATTACTCCAGTTTCCATTGTTTCTTATGTAAAAATTGGTTTCAGTTTATGAACAAATCCGTTAAAAATCAACATTTAGAACCGAATTAATTTGTTTAAACCGATGTTTCACTGCAGTTAATTATCGGTGCAAAGTGCGTTTAAAACATAGGGTCTAGAGTGACTGATCGGGCTGGGAGCCGGGTGCGGGGAGGGCATCACCACCGCCTTCTGATGTGTAAGCTGAAGCTGCAACCCGGTGTCGCAGTGTCAGTTCCCAAGCAGTTGAAGTTCCCACAATTGCTTCTGCGCATGCGTCAAAGCATCTGCGCATGTGTCAAAGCATTGTCTGCGCATGTGTCAACATTAGCCCGATTTAAACCATCGCCGATCTCCGCAAATCGCTGTCACTATAGTGTCAGTGTGACTAACCTTATAAATTTAAGATAATCTTTTTGGTAAACATGTTTTCTATATGTGTACCAAGCGATTTGTTTCTAGGTCGTGTGGTTTTAGGGATATTTCACTTTTTCTGCATGAAGATTGCTCATGACCATTGACAATGCGTTGAGTTTGGTGGTACGCGCAGTGCAAAACATTATTCAAAATTAATAGAAATCCAGAACCCTAACCATATCAATTTAATATAATCATGTTGGTAAACATGTTTTCTATATGTGTACCAAGCGATTTGTTTCTAGCTGGTTTGGTTTTAGAGATATTTCACTTTTTATGTATGAAGATTGCTCACGACCATTGACAATGCGCAGCCGATGCCGTTAGATGTTGACGCATGCGCAAAAGCAATTGTGGGAACTTCAACTGCTGGGAACTGAAACTGCGACACCGGCATGCCACCAGACGGGGTGGCCGAATTAGTTAGAGCGCCCGTCTCCTGTGTTGGTAGATCGTGGGTTCGAACCCTGGTCGAGTCAGATCAATGACTTAAAAATTGATAATTGTCGCTTCCTAGACAGGTGCTTGGCATTATTAGGATAGGGCAAGGACTGGTCTGCTCAGTGTCAGGATAATGTGAGTGAGTGGGATATCAGGTAATGGTGATGGTGGCCTTGTCTCCCAGTGGGGCAGGACTATAAAGTTGTCATGACTGCGGAGTGTCACAAGTCGGTACCCGTCTGGTATGACCTTAGATGTTGCCAGGACGTAAAACAACAAACAGACAAACTAAGGAACCCGGCAGGCTGGATCACAGCTTTAGTCCTTAGGCCAAATAAAAAGGAATTGGTGATTGTCCCCGCCCGTTCCTGAAAAAAATTGCCCGCCCCTGATTCAATTTTGTTGTTGTTAACTGTTAAAAATGCATCGGGCTAGCAGCAATTCAACATTTGTATCTATTTCATTGCCTTGACTCGGCCAACCCAGGAGTTAAGGTCCGACGACCTACTAGAACGGGAGGCGGCCGCTCAACTCATTTGCCCATCACGTCTGGTTACGTTTCGCATCTCCATAAAAAAATAAAAATAAAAATAAAAACCGCCCACCCGCCCGCCCCACCCTGATTTTTATTTCAAAAGGACGATCAGCAAATTGTCATTTCTGTTGGCCTTCCTGACGAAACACCAGAACTGGGAATACCCGTATTCGCGTGACGTCACTCGGCATACGCTCAATGATCACCACGTGCACGTGCATCGCGCTGATTGGCTGTTGTTATCGACGACAATACATTTGGGAATGCAGCGGTTTGGCCTGGATTGTCCGCCCGCAGTAAGCACCCCATCCGTTAATCAGGACATGGCACGTCACACTACGGGCCATCCATTCAAAGACAATGCAAAAAGTTGCCCGTCAGATCAGTTGTCAGTGCTGTCAGTGATGTTAGTGTTGTCTGTTAGTGTTGTCTGTCAGTGCTGTCTGTCAGTGAGTAGGTTTTCATAGTTAACGGTGGTTAAGCCTCGCAATGAAATCTCTCATGTGCATATGTTATTTCCCTATGTTATTGTTGCTGTTGTTGTTGTTGAGATAAGTATGTCTAATTGTGCACTGAAGAAGGTGCCATTTGTTAAGATAATTTCTGTGATTAAACCAGTATGTTTGGTTTATGAGCAGTTTGTATGTAACCAATAATGTGTTGTTGTTATATGAACAGCTTGTGATTCATTGACAGTTTCTGTGATTGAAACAGCTCGTTTGGTTTATGAGCAGTTAGTATGTTAGCAATGGTTTAAGTGTTCTATGAACAGCCTGTGAGTTGTGGATAGTTTCTGTCATTGAACCAGTTTGTTTGGTTTATGAGCAGTTTGTATGTTAGCAATGGTTTAAATGTTCTGTGAACAGCCTGTGAGTTGTGGATAGTTTCTGTCATTGAACCAGTTTGTTTGGTTTATGATTAGTTCGAATGTTAGCAATGGTTTAAGTGTTCCGTGAACAGTTTGTGAGTCATTGACAGTTTCTGTGATTGAACCAGTTTGTTTGGTTTATGAGCAGTTTGTATCTTAGCAATGTTATTTTTTGTTCTGTGAACAATTTGTGTGATGAGGATAGTTTCTGTCATTGAACCAGTTTGTTTGGTTTATGGTCAGTTTGTATGATAGCAATGGCTTAAGTGTTCTGTGAACAGTTTGTGGGTCGTTGACAGTTTCTGTGATTGAACCAGCTTGTTTGGTTTATGAGCAGTTTGTATGTTAGCAATGGTTTAAGTGTTGCGTGAAGAGCTTGTGAGTCATTGACAGTTTCTGTGATTGAACCAGCTTGTTTGGTTTATGAGCAGTTTGTATGTTAGCAATGGTTTATGTCTTCTGTGAAAAGCTTGCGCGTCGTTGAGAGTTTCTGTCATTGAACCAGTTTGTTTGGTTGGCTTATGGGCAATTCATGCAATAGCACTAGTCTATGTATTTGGTGAACAATTTGCATACTCTGTGAGCATTTTATGTGGCTATGGGAAGTTTGGGCAACAGGACCTGTTTGTTTTGTGAACAGTCTGTACATTATGTGAGCATGTAGTATGCCTATTTGTTTGTTTTCTGTTGTTTTACATCCTAGCAACATTAAAGGTCATATCACGATGGGTACGGACTTGTGACAGTGCGTACTCATGGTGAAATTATAGTGCTGCCCCATCTGGTAGTATGCCCTGGCGTGCTTGTGCACAGTGAGCAGATTGTGCGCTAGGAGCATTTCATGGGTTGGGAGCAGCATCTGTGCTGTGAGCAACTGGTGAGCAACTGGTGAGCAATTGGTGAGCAATTGGTGAGCAATTTGCGAGCAATTGGTGAACAATTGGTGAGCAATTGGTGAGCAATTGGTGAGCAATTGGTGAGCAATTGGTGAGCACCTCACCAGTGTGATGTAATGCGCCTGGACATGGCGTTGTAACACACACAAACGGACTACGGCCTCGTGCCATCTGTCGACGTCACGTCTATACACAACAAGCCGGTACCAGCGTAACTCAACCGGGAACTTCCAAATGGCGCTAAGTAATCGATGAGTAGGTGATGAGCAGCTCGGCAGTGAAGATTGAATATAGCTCACCGGTACAATGGTGACGTTCTAGTGTAAAGAGGATCTCCCTGTCTGGCTAATTGAGTGATGACACAGGGTGTACGCTTCGGGTTCTCATACCTGATCAAAGATTTTTCTTTTGTAAATGAATGTTATTCATAGATATATCTTTTGTCAGTGCAGTAGCACTGGTCTTCCGACCGTAAGTGTTACAGGTACACAAGTTTTTAAATGGTTTATATAGTAAATTGAAGCGTGAAGTAAATTCATTAAAATTTGTTGGTTATTTAGTTATTTGAGCTTTGCATCCTAGCAACATCTAAGGTCATATCATGACAGGTACCGACTTATCACAGTGTGTAATCATGGACACTTTATAATGCTGCGTCATTGGGTGACCAGACCACTAGCATCAGGACTTTATATCCCACCTGAGTCACATTATCCTGACACTGAGCCAACCAGTCCTTGCCCTATCCTATTAATGTCGAGCACCAAGCTAGGAAGTGATAACTAACAATTTTGATAAGTAACAGTCATTGGTTTGACCCGGCTGGGATTTGAACTCCCGACATTCCGCATCCCAAACCTGCTCTCTACCGGTTCGGTCAGCAGGTCCGGTGCGAGTGAGGGAGAGCTACACAACACAGGTAGGACCATTATAATTATTCAACTATTTCCATTCAGATGACGGTTTATACAATACAATACACAATATTAAAATGCAATACAATACATTACAATGCAATACAATGCAATACAATGCAATACAATACAGCACAATACAATGCAATGCAATACAATGCAATGCAGTACACTACAATGCAATGCAAGTTAAGACACTGCAATAAAATACAATGCAATGCAATACAATACAAGGCAATGCAATACAATGCAAAGCAAAACAATACAATGCAACACAATACAATGCAATGCAATACAATGCAATGCAGCACAATACAATGCAATACATTACAATGCAATGCAATACAATGCAATATCATGCAATATAATACAATGCAATACAATACACTACAATATATATTTGCCGGTGAAGGTTCTTAGACTTAGAGGTGTTTCAGGACACGTTTGGCTTATTTGTCCTTGAGTGTCCGCAGATTGAACCCTTTCTCTCCCCCCCTCCCCTCTACACCAACACCACCACCATCATCAACACCAACACCAACACCCAGTCTAAACCAAAAAGAAGAAAATACGTCCCTGGGCACACGAGAGACATGCGCCAAGGTGACATCAAACCGGACGGTTCAGGTCGGTCCGCACAGCGTCGGTCGCACCTTGCGGCCGCCCGGCACCCTTTGCCACCCTTCATGTGGTCAGTGGTGGCCCGAGTCAAAATGTCTCATTAGGCTCTGAGTGGACGGATTAATTACCGTAACTTTAGGGCCAGCACGGACCCTTTCATGAGCTGAAAAAAAGCACACACCAACAGAGGCTTTAGTGAGAATTCCCTCACTCCCTCCTCCCCCCACCCACCGCCCACCACCGACCACCCACCACCCACCATCCTTCTCCCGCTTCCGTTCTCCTCCTCCCCCTCTCCTCCTTCCCCTTACCCGAACTTCTCCTTTCCTTCCTTCAACCCACTCCTCCCCCTCCCCCCTCTTTCCCCCCACTCCTCCCCTCCCTCCTCCCCCACTTCTCCCCCTCCCTCCTCCCCCTCCCTCCTTGCCCACTCCCCCCTCCATCCTCCCCCACTGTCCTCCCCAATCCCCATCCTACTCCTCCCCCTTTCCCCCCCCACCACTCCCTCTCCTTCCATCTCTCCCTCTCGGTCCATGTGTTCCCACTCCCCCCCTCCCCCCCCCGCCCCCCCGATACCTCCGCCCCTCCCTCCCCTACTTCTCCCCCCCACCATCGGCCTCCCTGTCCTTCCCTCATCCCACTCCTCTCCCTTCTCTTCTTCCCCCCTCCTCTCCATCCTTCCCTCTCATTCCTCTCCCTCCCTTTCCCCTCCTCACTTCCCTCCCTACCCTCCTTTCCCTCTCTTCTTCCGTCCATCCCCATCCTCTGCTCGTTCCCCCCCCCCTCATGCTCTTCCCCTCCCTCCCTCCTCCTCCCTCCCCTCCCCATACATTCCCTATCTTCTCCCTCCCCTCCCTTCCCCATCCCTTCTTCCCCCCTCCTCCTCCCGCCTCTCACGCATCCCAACTCCTCTTTCCTCTATCCTCTATCTTCCTAGTCCCATCATCCTCTCATCCCTCTCCTCACCACTCCCCCTAACTTCTCTTCCCCGTCCCATCATCAACCCCTCTCCCACCCCCTCCCTCCTCATTCCTCCCGCCCCCTCTCCCGCCCCCACATGCCCCCCACGGCGCTGGCATGGCGCGCTTTCCTGTGGGCTTCTCAATTATCTGACAGATTAGTGGATGGCCCAGGGACAGTTCAAGGATGGAAGTGGACTGACGTGTTTTTGTGCTTTTCGATCTGGGGAGAATTCCAACTGAGTACTGACGCTCTGTTTTCTTCTTCCCCCCCCTCCCCTTCTCCCCTCCTACCCCCCCCCCCCCCCCCCCCCCCAAAGTAGCCTCCTTCAGGAGCTGCATGCATATTTCCAACCCCCAATAGCCCATGTTTACTTTTTGTGCTTGGGGGTCGTTAAACAAACAAATAAACAAAAGCATACCAACAAAGCCATCACTTTGTTCTGCGTGTGTGAAGGAATGTGTTCATCATACTCATAGTTCATATTTATGGACTTTTGGTTATTTGGAATAATTCAACAGAGTACCTACTTTTCCAACTTCAGATGGAACGGTGGCAGTCATGTGATGAAAACCATTGTTAAATGATTTGATTCATACATATTGGCAGATAAAAGATTCATACATTGGTAGATAAAAGATTCACCGCTGACGCTGATGCTGTATCAGCGGTGAAAACCAACACTATCTAAAAGTTGGAGAAAAAGTGCGGAAATGAAATGAAAGCATAAATTCCTAATCTAAGAAGCAAAATACATTCTTCACACACCTGGATGTATTTACACGCACTTTTAAGATGATTAAATGCATAGATGTATGAAGTTTCAAATATGGATTGACATATCCACATGTCAGCCATTTTGGTAGAGTCCAAGTTAGGTCATTTTCATTGGCTGAGGTAGTCAGATGGTATATTCTTATTGAATGCTGCACAAAGAAATGCCTACAGCGGGACTCGAACCCACGATGGCTGCAAATCCATTACTTACCAGACGCGGTGGCCGAATCGGTAGAGCACAGGCTTCCCGTGGGATAGGTCGTGAGTTCAATTTTCAGTCAAATCAAACATATGACTTACAAAACTGATACTTGTCGCTTCCTAGCTTAGTGCCCAGCATTAACAGAATAGGGCAAGGACTGGTTAGCTCTGGGTCAGGATAATGTGACTGAGTGGGATATCGGGTCATGGTGCTGGCGGCCTGATTTCCCAGTGGGGCAGTATTTCCCAGTGGGGCAGTACTATACAGTTCACACTTGCTATCCGGATCGCACTTCGTCCACACCTCTCTCTATCTCCTCTCCGCTGGCCTTGCTCCTCCTTGATATGTCTGAAAAGAGTTCCAGGAGGGGGAGCCCACCAGCATTTCACTTTCTACTCTTACTCTGTCCATGTCTTTGGCTTGCTGGTTGGTCAGCATAGAGCAAACAGACATGGTCCTTTGACTCAACTCTCGCTCATTTCTCTTTCCTACACTCTACCCTTTTTTTTCTCTGCCAGGCATACTTCTCCCCCTGACCAAGGGAGTTGTGTGCTTGGGTGGGTCCCTTTACCTTTAGGTTTCTATGGGTGGGTCCCTTTACCTTTAGGTTTCTATCACTTTGTTCTCGTTGCTGGAACCACTGGACCCATCTCTAGATGCCCTTCCTCAGAATCCCTTGCTGCTGTCTGCTGGATACAGGTGCTGTGCTACCGCCGGACCGGAGATTCTGGACCACCACAATGACTTGTCGTTTAATGGTTGTAAAGACATCCCCCAGCTTCAACAACTGCCCCACCAGAAGATTATTCTTCAACCAAAGATTGGGCCGATTTATCGGAGCCTCTCTATAATATTGCAGTTCTGCAACCCGTAACCGTCGTAAGGTTACAAACAACCCAGTACCTCTTTATCACTATACAGTTGCCACAAGTCAATACCTACCTGTCCTGATATGACCTTAGATGCCAGGATGTAAAACCCCAACAACCAACCAACTTATAATTGTTGCGACTAGAATTGCTTGGCCAAGTTGGAGCAGTTCTCCTTCTGAGCAGGTTGATTTGCATTAAAGTTGCATAGTCCGATGGTTTTGCGTTTTGGTCATTTTTCTGAGATAAATATATTAAATTGATCGTTATAATCTACCTTATTTCAGGTTTAAGTAACTTTGATTTTGAATCGATAAGTTTTGAACTATTTGAAATTCAAACATGCAAACTTAGTTTTGGCAAGCACGCCAAAACTCTAACACCATAGGCTTCAACAGTAACATGTTCTATCAAATTGTCTCAGTGTTCCCTTCTATGTGGCAATAAATACTTAATATGTGCATCAATATCTAAGTTAAATATGTATAGTCAAATCTATATAATTATTTTGTTTTTGAAAATGTGATGCTTCATCCGACTATGCAGCTTTAAACTAATGGGGACAGTCTCAGGTGGGTGGTGGGGAGGGGAGGGGAGGGGAGGGGGAGGGCGGCCATTAGGAGGGCCACCCAGGGATTCAAGGCACCTGCACGTGTCGTGTGTGGCCCGGCTGACCTTTGGTTGACCCCGATTGAAGTTTTAATGACCAAGCAGTACTGGACAAATCTGACACTTAAACTTATAGCTGCATAGTCTGATGAAATACTGAAATTTTCAAAACCAATACAATTAGCTAAATTTGGTTCTACATATCTAACTTAAGCCGTGTCGTGTGTGGCCCGGCTGACCTATGGTTGACCCCGATTGAAGTTTTAATGACCAAGCAGTACTGGACAAATCTGACACTTAAACTTATAGCTGCATAGTCTGATGAAATACTGAAATTTTCAAAACCAATACAATTAGCTAAATTTGGTTCTACATATCTAACTTAAGCCGTGTCGTGTGTGGCCCGGCTGACCTTTGGTTGACCCCGATTGAAGTTTTAATGACCAAGCAGTACTGGACAAATCTGACACTTAAACTTATAGTTGCATAGTCTGATGAAATACTGAAATTTTCAAAACCAATACAATTAGCTAAATTTGGTTCTACATATCTAACTTAAGCCGTGTTCACACGGGCAATGTAAATCGATTCGTAGAAAGCGACTTGCCTAGTTCACCTCACATTTCTCGTGTGAACGGGCGTCTGATGCGGATTAGGGCTGAATCGATTCACGTGATGCGGATCCTGTAAACCACCTAGCGAGGTAGTTTACCTGAATCGATTTCTGTGATGCGGATAATTTTGCCCGTGTGGACGCACTGATGCGGATTAAGGAAGTGACACGCATGCGCAGTCGAGACCTTAGTTTGTTGACTTTCCGGTCGATCAAAAGCGCATATTATATAATTTAGTCTATGAAGCTGCTAGCTGAGCAAAGATATTTTTTTCATAATTTATTTTAATGTTTTCACTGCCCAGCAGAAGTTTTGACCGTTCCAAACCAATACGATTCAGTACATACATATCTAGGTCGAACCCACACTCTCTAGTGCCGACATCGACAAACCCAAACTGGCGCTGGTTAGTATCGACTTGCTCATGTGCAGATTTCGATTTCCAGCCCAAGTACTGCCCGTGTGAACGGGCTGCTAATTCGACTCACCTGATTCGATTTATCTAATTCGCTTCACATTTTGCCCGTGTGAACACAGCTTTAGATACCGGTGCACTTATTAAAAGTTGTCGCCACATAGACCTAGAAGGGAATACTAAGGCAATCTAATAGAACCTATTATTACCAAAGCCTATGGTGTCGGATTTGTGGTGTGCTTGCCAAAATTAAATTAGCATGTTTGCACTTCAAATATCTCAAAAGTTAGCCATTTAAATCAAATTAACTCCAATTAAAGTAAGGTAGATTTTAATGATCGACCTCATATGCCTATCTCAGAAAATAACAGAAACTCAAAACCATCGGAGTATGCAACTTTAAAGGGCCGTCCAGCACAGCCAGGGGTTAACCCCCAACTTTCTTGTGTTTATTGCGTCATCAGATATATGTGCATTACGTCACCGGATATGTGTGTGCTACATTAGGAGTGTAATGGCGTTTGCTTAATCGGTTGCGCGTGCATTACATCACCCGGTGTGTGTTCAGTGCATGGTAGGTTTTGTGTTTCTAGTGCAATATGTCATATTATGGTGCTGTCACATTACGACGCTTCTTGCCAACGCGGGTCGACGTATGTGATTTTTTGGCACAATGTCGGGATACGTCAGGAAGAGTTATGTGCGCGTTATACGTGCATTGGTATTTGTTGATGGACGGCGACGGTCGACGCGTGGGTGCCAACAGTATGGTGACGTTAGGGGCATGTCGAGATGCATTGGATGCGCTGGAATAACGTTATGCGAACGCTAGGCGCATGATGCCCACGCATGAGCGTCATTCCCACATGTTGCGCCAAACTGTTGCTTTGTTTGTTTGTTGTTGTTTTACATCCTAGCAACATCTAAGGTTATATCAGGATGCTGCGCCAAACTTTTTTCTTTTTTTTTCTCACAACGTCGGCCGCATACTACCAATACATTGCGCTGACGCTGAAAAGTTTGACGTGTCTCCATGATTAATATGATTTTGCGTGTTGGCAGCGCACCGGCGAGAAGCATTGTAATGTGACAGGGCCATTACATCGGATATTCATGTACATTTCAATGTAGACACATAAATATGATTAATAAAATTGACAGGATAATTTGTGTTTGTAGTTCTGTCTATATTACGTCACATTGCATCGGATTTTCATGTACATTTCAATGTAGGCACATAAATATGATTAATAAAACTGACAGGATGCTTTATGTTTCTAGTTGTGTGTGTATTACGTCACATTGCATCGGATGTTCGTGTAGATTTCAATGTAGGCGTATAAGTACGATTAACAAAACTGAGAGGATAAGTACCATTAATTTCATGCCGAGAATATGAATATATATACATACATACACATATATACATAGTCATACATATATACATGCATATATAAATGCATATAAATATACATATACACATATTCATATACACATATATTCATATACACACATACACATATAAATATATACATATATATGCATATACAAATATATACATATATAGATACACAATGGATGCGGTAGCCGAATCGGTAGAGTGCATGCTTACGGTGCGGAAGGTCAGGGATTCGCATCCCAGCCGAGTCAAACCAATGATTTATAAAATTGATATGTGTTGCTACCTAGCCTGGCACTAGGCATTAAAAGGATAGGACAAGGACTGGTTGGCACAGTGTCAGGATAATGTAACTGGGTGGGATATTGGGTTATGGTGCCATGGGTCTGATCTCCCAGTGGGGCAGCACTATAAAGTTGCCATGAGTGGACACTGTCGCAAGTCGGAACCCATGCCAATATTGCCTTAGATGTTACTAGGACATAAAACAACAACATATGTTTAATTATATACACATATATAGATATATAGACATTCAAATATATATGGGATTACGCTTCACATTGTAGGAGGTCACTGTCGCTGTCACTAGTGTCAGTATGTTGGTATTACGGTATGACCGTATGACAGTATGACATTATGACATTATGACATTATGCCAGTATGGCAGTATGGCAGTATGGCAGTATGGCGGTATGACAGTATGTCAGTATGACAGAGTGACAGGGTGGCAGTGTGACAGAGTGACAGTGTGATAGTATGACAGTATGAGAGTATGGCCGTTTGTCAGTATGACAGTGTGACAATGTGACAGTATATCAGTATGATAGTATGACAGTATGTCAGTATGAGAGTATGACCGAATGACAGTATGTCAGTATGACAGTATGACAGAATGCCAGCCTGGCAGTGTGACAGTGTGACAGAGTGACAGTGTGACAGTATGACAGTATGTCAGTATGACAGTATGACAGAGTGACAGTGTGGCAGTGTGACAGTGTGACAGTATGACAGTATGGCAGTGTGACAGGGTGACAGTATGACAGTATGTCAGCATGGCAGTGTGACAGAGTGGCAGTGTGACATTATGACAGTATGTTAGTGTGACAGTGTGACAGAGTGACAGTATGACAGAATGACAATATGTCAGTGTGAAAGTGTGACAGTATGTCAGTATGACAGTATGACAGTATGACAGTATGTCAGTATGACAGTATGGCATTGTGACAGTGTGAGAGTGTGACATTATGACATTATGTCAGTGTGACAGTGTGACAGTATGTCAGTATGACAGTGTGACAGTATGTCAGTATGACAGTGTGAGAGTATGATAGAGCCACTTGTGAACGCAATGGGTGTGAGTTGGATACTGACAACATTGCCACAGTGAGTGTCAGTATGTGGAGAGGGGAGTGGAGAGGTTAGATAATGTACTGTACACAGTGGAGGGGTCCAGTTGCACCCTCTATGTTGGGCGATAATACAGGAAGGAGGGAGGTAGGAAGGGAGGGAGAGGGAGGGAGAGAGAGAGTGTGTGTGTGTGTGTTGCTTGAAATCAGGGATTATGTCCAGTTGCGGCGCCCTCTATCAGTCTATGTTGGGCGATAATACAGGAAGGAGGGAGGGAGGGAGGGAGAGGGAGGGAGAGAGAGAGTGTGTGTGTGTGTTTTGCTTGAAATCAGGGATCATGTTCAGTTGCGCCCTCTATCAGTCTATGTTGGGCGATAATACAGGAAGGAAGAAGGTAGGGAGGGAGGGAGAGGGAGAGAGAGAGAGTGTTTGTGTGTGTGTGTTGCTTGAAATCAGGGATTACTTTAATTGACCCCATAATGTTCGCCATGTAGTTCTGGAACAGAACTCTTCACTTAGTGTTTATTACTACGCCAAGCACCTCCGTCGGGCTGACTGTCTCAGCCATCCATCTAAGTGCTGCCGAGGTTCAAATGTGCTTTAAATTGCAGGAGTCCGATGGTTTTTGGTGTCTGTCATTTAACAAAAAATGTATATCTGATGTATTATGCGAGTATAAAGGCGCAAACAGGAATATTCCCTATATGACCACCCATATTTTGTGTCCTACGTTATGGGTGACCCCTTTTCACAGTTGGGCCATGTGGTGCCACCACCCCCAACCTTATCAGTGGCGTGAAATACTGTCACTCGAGCACTGTTTTGTCAAAGTGAAAACATGCCAAATAAATGTTGGCATGCATATCTTGGTCGAGTCAAACCAATGACTTAAAAATTGATACTTGTCGCTTCCTAGCCAGGCGCTCGGCATTATTAGGATAGGGCAAGGAGCAGTGGAATGAGGAAGACCAGTTGTCTGCGACTGAAATTTCTCCTGCTTAATCAACTAATGTACCAAACAAATATATAGAAATTCTGACACCATAGATTTCAGCAGTAACATGTTCTATTCAATTGGTGCGTAGTAAATGCACCAATATCTAAGTTGGATCTGAAGGATCAAATCTAGATAACGGTCTTAGTTTCTAAAATGTTGTACTTTTGTTGGACTGTGCAGCTTTGATTTTGATGATTAGACGAGAGTGGATGTTTTCAACATGGCATGTACTATGTTCAGTGCATTTAGTCGGTGGCCTAATCAGTAGAGCGCCGGCCTCGTTGTGTCTGTATTACGTCACATTGCATCGGATTTTCGTGTACATTTCAATGTAGGGGTATACTAACAAAACTGAGTTCGCTTCACGGTCGAGTCAAACCAATGACTTTAAAATTGATACATGTCACTTTCTAGCCTGGTGCTCGGCATTACTAGGATAGTGCAAGGACTGGTTGGCTCAGTGTCAGGATAATGTGACAGTGGGGTATCGGGTTATGGTGCCAGTGGCCTGATTTCCCAGTGGGGCAGCACTATATAATCACCATGAGTGCGCACTATTACAAGTCGGTACCAGTCCTGATATGTCCTGATATTACTATATTTACCTGATATGACTATATTTATTGTATTTACCTATCAATCAAGCACCACCAGCAACTACATAAACACATCTATGCACCTGGCCATGTATACCTGTTTCACAAATAGAACATTTGCATTCCCCCACCAATGCATCATTATCGGAATATTTTACACTTAGATGTTGCCAGGACGTAAAACCCCAACAAACACAAATCTAACTGCTGGGTTTTAGCTCCGGGCATCAATGATTATCAATGACGTCATGAAGGAAATCGAATGAAAACAAAAGATCATCTTAAAACTTGACCTAGTAAACTTCTTTGTTACTTTTTAAGACATTACTTATGATTATTTTCAATAACAAATTGCTAAAGCTCAAGTCTCCATGTTATGGATTGACCAAACGGGATGGCCAAATGAGTTAGATCGTCCGTCTCCCGTGTTG
The DNA here is from genome assembly GCA_030323885.1 of Branchipolynoe longqiensis. Lineage (NCBI taxonomy): Eukaryota > Metazoa > Annelida > Polychaeta > Phyllodocida > Polynoidae > Branchipolynoe > Branchipolynoe longqiensis. The sequence continues at coordinate 24,684,156 of CM059194.1, forward strand.
GTAGATCGTGGGATCGTGGGTTCGAATCCTGGTCAAGTCAAACCAATAACTTAAAAATTGATACGTGTTGCCTCCTAGCCAGACACTCGGCATTATTAGGATAGGGCAAGGAGCAGTGGAATGAGGAAGACCAGTCGTCTCGACTGAAATTTCCCCTGCTTAATCAATTAATGTACCAACAACAACAACAAATGTATCGTTGTTGAGGGTGGGGGGGGGGGGTGCAAATGGGAAGCATTGTGCCTGGAGCAGGAATCGAACCAGCAATTACTATCATTATGGGGGCTAGAATCTTAACTTCAAATATATACAAAATTAACTATTCATACTGCAAGTTAATTCAAACAAAATTAAGGTAGATTATAACGATCGAACTAATATATTTATCTATGAGAGAGAGAGAGCTAAAATAAATTGGACTATGCTGCCGAAGCCAGCGAGGTTTGTATTTCTAACTTGCAAAAAAACACCCACAATAAATCATTACCCAATCCATCAGTATGTAAGTTTGGTATGTAGGATATAATCTAGATAAAAGACTCACTCTGACCCTGTTCAGAGGTGAATTACAACCCTATATAAAAGTAGGAGAAAATGAACCCCCATTTTCTCCACTTTTTATGCACGGTTGTTCGTCACCCCTACCTCAGCTACTGTAGTACGGGTGAATCTTGTATCTAGATATAATCTAGGCAAGTCTTTTCGCTTTTTGTTGTTGAAAATATCATGCTTTCATCGGATTATGCAACTTTAAGATGGTCCGAAGAGGTTAGCACCCCATGTTTACAAAATAATATTCTGAGCTCGAATGGCATTGTCATTAGATAAGTTGCCCCACTTACCCCACTTACCCCCCTTACCCCCTCCCCTCCTCCAGGACCTCCTCCATCGCATTAGCGCATGCATCTCTATCTAAAGCCCCAGTCACACATACCCGGATCAGGGGCCGGACGAGCCCCGGACTGCCATCCGGGGTGGTCCGGGACGATCCAGGGTGATCTGTGGCTCGTCCGTGGCTCGTCCGTGCCGACTCCCCCTGATCCGGCCGTCCGGGGTCAGCCCCGGATGTTTTAAAATGTTTAAAACATCCGGGGCGGTATGGGGGATTTTGTGATCCGGGCTCAATCCGGCCTGATCCGGCCTGATCCAGGGGTGGTCCAGGGGTGGTCCGGGTATTTCGGGGGTGGACCGGGCCTGTCCGGGGGTGGTCTGGGGTCATTTTGAGCCACGGTTTGACCCGGACCATCCCCGGACTATCCAGGAGTACCCCGGCCTAGCCATCGACCACTCCCGGACTGCCCCCGTAAGACCGGGGGTGATCCAGGATAGTCCGGGGGTGATCCGGGACAGTCCGGGGGTGGTCCGGGGGCAGTCCGGGGGTGGTACGGGGCGGTCCGGGGCTCATCCGGGGCTCTTCCGGGGCTCGTCTGGGAAAGTGTGACTGTGAGGCAAAAGTCAACGAAAACAGTGATTTTATCCGTGGCGGTCTGGGACAGTCCGGGCCGTTGGTCCGTGGGTGGTCCGGCTCAAAATCCGGGGCTCATCCGGCTATGTGTGACTGGGGCTTAATAGAGCACAGGCCTCGGGGGCGGAAGATCGGGAGTTTGGTCTCCTGTCAAGTCAAACCAATTACTCATAAAATTGATACTTGTCATTTCCTAGCCTGGGGCCCTCAGCATTAATAGGATAGGGCAAGGACTGGTTAGCTCAGTGTCAGGATAATGTGACTGAGTGGGATATTGGGTCATGGGTCTGAGTGGGATATCAGGCGGCCTGATTTCCCAGTGGGACAGACCGATAAAGTCACCATGAGTGTGCACTGTCACAAGTCAGTTCCTTAGATGTTGCCAGGACGTAAAACTCCAACAACCAACCAACTATCTATTGTGAACCTGTTTGCCACACTTCCAGGCAGTGCAGGGTTATCTCCCTCTGTCCCCCCCCCCTCCCCCCACCCTCGCCCCCACCCTCCCCGCACCCCCCCCGCACCCTCCCCCACCCTTCATCGCGTCCATCGCGGTTGGGTTCTTTTGATCTACAAGTGTACAGCAGGAGGGTAATAGCACTTGTCGCTCTCATTAGGGGCCGGTTCACCCACAGTGTGCCGGCAGTGAGGCAGCAAAGGGAAAATAGTCCCATTTTGTGTGGCATTGTCAATTCAATGGGCATATATATATTTATATATGACGTGACGTCACAAACCGGATGCGTGGCCATTGTGGCGATATCAACTAGTAAACATCCCATAGAGTTTGCCTGTACACGCAGTGGAAAACGTCTATTCCATTCCAAATTAATAGAAATCCGGAACCCTAACCTTATAAATTTAATATAATCTATTCGTTGAATATGTTTTCTATATGTGTACCAAGCGATTTGTTTCTAGGTGGTGTGGTTTTAGAGATATTTCACTTTTTCTGTGTGAAGATTGCTCACGACCATTGACAATGCCTTGACTGGCTTGAGTTCGCCAGTACGTGCAGTGCAAAGCATTAGTTTTATTCAAAATTAATAGAAATCCAGAACCCTAACCTTATCTTATTGGTAAACATGTTTTCTATATGTGTACCAACCGATTTGTTTCTAGGTGGATTACTTTTATAGATATTTCACTTTTTCTGTATGAAGATTGCTCACAGCCATTGAGTTTGCAGTGTGACAGCGTGTTATTATTGTGGTTACTATCGCCACAATGGCCGCACTTCCGCTTAGCGTGATGTTAGTGCATACCCTATATATATACATATATACAACTTACGAGTATATATACATAATTATACATGAGATATTCCTACTGGGGGACTTCAATATAAACTAAAAAACAAACATTAAAAACAAACACTCACTGGAGAACCTAATCAAAGGAAAGGGACTAAAGCAAAAAATTAGTGAACTAACTAGAATTTGAGAAAACAGCTCAATAATAGACCTAATAATAACAGACTCAAACCATACACACACCTCAGGAACTAAGAACTGGGTGGGGCATCAGTGAATATGAAATGATATATATTACTAGAAAGAAAATAAAAAACAAAAACAAAACAATGCCCCGTATGGGGAGATCATACAAAAAACTATACAAAGGAAGCTCTAGCAGCCCACCTGGAAAACACTTTTAAAATACCAATCCCTACTGACATAGATAGATGTAAATGACCAATGGGACACTATCATTGGGGAAGTGAGAAATCATCCCAACACTACCTGCCCAATAAAAAAACTCAAAATCCCAAATAATCATGAGAGAGGGGTAACCCCAGAATTAATCAGCACAATTATGGACAAATACAAAACAGTTAAAATAGCTAAAGAAGGTGGGCGTCTACAACACATAGAAGACTACCATGAAGCACCAAATCAGAGCCAGAAATCAGTGGGGAAAGCCAAGAGAAAGTACATTGTCAAACAGGATCAAGAATGGGGAAAAAACTCACATAAATTTTGAAAAAATGTAAAGATACTAATCACAAACAACAAAAATAAAGACTTGATTATCCTATACAACAGTGAGGGAATTGAAATCAACAACAGTGATGCAGCAAACAAAGTAAACAAACATTTCTCCACAATAGGAAATATGCTATCCAAAAGATTTAACTCTGACTGGGCCACGAAAGCACCAACACTAAGTGTAGCCATTGGGGACTGCCAAACCACAATAGAAGAAATAAAAGATCTCATAAAAGAAATTGACTACAACAAACCGTCAGGCATCGAAAATATATCTAGTATAGTATTGAAGGATGCACTTGGATACATCCCAGATGTCTTATGTAACCTTTTCAATAAGTCATTTAGAGAACGCACATATGTAAACTGCTGGAAGATAGCCAAAGTAACCTCACTTCACAAAAGGGGGGACAAACAAACACTGGGTAACTATAGACCGATCTCTATACTACCACTACCTGGTAAACTAATGGAAAAAGTCATGTATAGACATGGTATGAACCACCTAAACGAACACAAAGTACTAAACAGCAAACAGGGTGGATTCAGACAAAAGCACTCAACAAGAAAAACAATTGCTAATGTAATAAACGATATCTCCAACAATATTAACAAAAAGAAACTAGTGCAGTATTCAGTGACTTCAGCAAAGCCTTTGACACAGTGGACCACACTATTCTAATTAGCAAGCTATCCCAAATGGGAATAACAGGAATAACAGGGAAATGGCTATGAAGATACCTAGAAAATCAGAAACAATGCACCACAGTAAATGGGGCCATATCAAACGAGGAAAAAATAAACAGTGGGGTACCTCAGGGGTCAGTCCTAGGTCCAATTCTTTTCCTCATATACATAAACGATCTAAACAACTGGCTGGACATTGATAAAATCCAGTTATATGCAGATGATACTGTGGTATACACCGCAGGCAAATCAACTGAAGAAATAAAAACAAAACTGAACGAAACACTAACAAAACTGACTTTGGTTTGGCAGCACATGCCAGGAATAAGTAAAACACAAAACAATGGGCAATCCATAACCTTGACAACTTGACAACTAAAAAAAACTACTAAAGAAAGAAACTACTTCTGAACAGAACAAAAATGACACCTGCCCCTAAGCACAGTCACTGGTTGCTGTCCAATAGCGCAAAATGCAAAAGACAGGACAGAAAAATGGTATATACGAAAAGAAAGTATGAATACTAGCCCCCCTAAGCACTAAGGACATCAGAGAAACCATCACCACATGGTGCAGTCTACCTGGGTATGTGAAATGGCACAAACCAACAAAGAAATGGACAGGCCACGGTCATGCATCTGATCCACCCTGAAATGCAAAATGGCTAAGCAAACAACACAGCCATCCCACCTAGTCGCAGTCCTGAAGAGTCTGTGTGTGTTCTGGCGCACCGGTGCACTATCTAAGGACAGGACTTGGGTGAAAGGGGGTTGCAACAAGACAATATGGGGCGGGATCCTCTCCCGCAAGCCTACATGACACCCAAGTAGATATACATAGTAGGCTAAGGTATCATCATACTCAAACTAGACAAAAATTCTGGACAAAATACAAAAAAAATAACATAGATTATAACTAACACCCAAAACCACGAGAGAATGGCCTGTGCTGAAACAGGTAAACACCCCTGGACAAAGGATCAGAACAAAATTAACATATATATACCTATATACATACATATATACCTATATATTCATATATATACATATATATACCTATATATACATATACATATATATATATAAGACTCCCCTATGAAATAACAAGGAGACCAGCAGATTGGGTTGGTTCGTTTATTCGACTCCGGGCTGAGCGATAAATGCCCCACCTAATTCAATCAAAAGCAAAAAAGGGCGGCAACTGACTATTCAAATACAGCAAGAGGCATCGGAAGCCACTGGGCCCAGTCGTTCCGCAGCAAAGCGGCTGGACAACGGCGGTTCGTTAATAATATACTCGGGTGAATCGCCTAATAAATAATAAAATAATTCTCCGAGCATTTATATGTATATAAAACTAATAGATTATATATAATATATTAATCCTCCCGAGCGAATGGCGGATGGCGGCCTAGTAGTTACAGTGGGACCGGATGGAGGCACCACCGTCGTGCGGCGGAGGAGGCCATATACAGAATGCATACAATATAGACAATAAATTCCCTTTCACGTCTCCATACTCACATAATTTGTTATCAATATATATATAGTATATCTATATATATATATATACTAAAGGAAACCATAACTAGTTTACCTGGTTGAGATATAAGTGCGGTATTACTAATATTAGCACTAGATGAATAGCCTACTTGGACGAAATACATTCCAAATGCAATTCCACACTTTGAGTTTGTGGATAGTCTCCAAGTGGAGGAAATCCTCTATTTTCGCTCGAATTTATATTGGAGTCACCCTAACTCACACGTGCTATTGTTGTTTTCAATCAGCAGCATTATGTATGTCTGTGGGGGTATGTGGGGGTATGTGTGGGAATATGTGGGTATGTGTGGGTATGTGTGGGTATGTGTGAGTAGGTATGGGAATGTGTGTGTGGGGGGGGGGGGGGAGGCTGCTTTAATCTAAGCTTCAATTATCCGATTCACAGCGCGGCGAAACCATCACAAAGATCTGCTGTTTTTCAAACAGCTGTAAACAAACAGGGTAGTTGCGTTTGTTTATTTGTTTGTTGTTGTTTTATGTCCTAGCAACATCTAAGGTCATATCAGGATGGGCACCGACTTGTGACAGTGCACGCTCATGGCGACTTAATAGTGCTGTCCCACTGGGAAACCAGGCTGCTGGCACCATGACCTGGTATCCCACTCAGTCACATTATCCTGACACTGACCACACCCAGTCCATGCCCTGTCCTAATAATGCCGAGCGCCTGGCTAGGAAGCGACAAGTATCAATTTGTAAGTCATTGGTTTGACTCGACCAGGGTTCGAACCCACGACCCCGAGATCTACCAGCATGGGAGAGACGGACGTTCTAACTCATTCGGCCATCCCGAGTTGCGCTGGTGGTGGCAGTGCGCCGCAGGAGATGTGGGTGGGGGTGGGGGTGGGGGGGGCTGGTAGAGAGTGAGTGAGGTGGGGGGAGGGGGGGTGTAGGCTACACCATTGCTTACTCTCAGGAAAGAGGAGTGGTGGGCACCAATGTGTAACACGGGGTGTGAGTATACTAGGGTGATAGCTATTGACAGCAACTTGACACACTTCCACAGGCCAGACATGCCGCCATCCCTGGATGTTCCTCTAGCACTCTCTGCCCACTGCCATACCCCCCCCCCCACACACACACACCCACCTCCACACACACCTCCACTACCCCTCCTCACACACACACACACAAACACTCAAACTCACACAGACACCGTCCAACACATTACTTAGAGTTGCATAGTCCGATGGTTTTGAATTTATGTATTTTTTCTGAGATAAATATATTAGATCGATCAATAGTATCTACTTTACATTAGTTCAAAGTTACTTTTATTTTAAATGGTAAACTTTTGAGATATTTTGAGTGCAAACATTAAATTAGTTTTGGCAAGCTTGCCAAAACTCTGACACCATAGACTTCTGCAGTAACAGGTTCTGTTAAATTGACTCAGTATTGCCTTCTACGCAGAAGCAAATGCTTAATAAGTGCATCAGTATCTAAGTTAGATATGTAAAATCAAATCTAGATAATTGGTTTGGTTTTGAAAATTTGATATTTCATCGGACTATGCAGCTTTAATAGTTTCACCGGAACATTCTTATGTCATCCGCTAAACTCACCTACGGACCCACACGGATGTATTCAATTTCCGCACCACACACGCCAGATGCCATCTCAGATCAAAATTAGATCAAAGCTCTTAGCGAAAATACATATGAAGAGAACATAATTTATATATATATATTATATATACATTTTTCGGCGCTAAGGGAGTAGCATAATGAGTAGGCGAGCGGTGGCGCCACCGTCGGAGCTGATGCGAGTAGGCCAGGCTCAACCACCCGATTACTGGTGGGAGCGAGTATAGAATTCTGGGTTATTATACTCGTATACTTCTTATACCGCATATAGTTGGCAATCTGCAGCTATATACACATATATATGTGTATATATGTGGGTTTGTTGTTTGTTTGTTGCTGTTTTACATCCTAGCAATATCTAAGGTCATATCAGGACGGGTACCAACTTGTGACAGCGTCCACTTATGGTGACTTTATAGTGCTGCTCCAAGTCAGGAGCCCTACTAGTCCATGTACTGAGTGAGTGTTGGGGAAAGGAGGTATATTCTGGGTTATTATGCTCCGTATAATTCTTATACATTCCATATATATATATATATATATATATTTGCACTTGAATGACTCTTTTCCATCGAGCATGGCACTTTATGTTTATGGGTTGATTGGGTTCAGTTGACCCGCGACCAATGCCAACAATGTATAGATGATGACATGTCAGATGCAATGACACACTGCACATACCCTGGGGGCAGAATGTCTGGCTTCTTTTTTTTTTTTTTAAGAAAATAGGAAATAAAGCAAAAAGCGTTACGACGAGATTACTAATGTGGACAATTGTTGGCACATGTCGATTTGCATGCAAACCTTGAAATGTCAGAAAGAAGGAGGGCCACAAGGAGGTTCAACAGATCATTCAACATATGGGTTGGTAATCTGCAGTTATGTTTACATATGGGTCCTTTCATGGTAAATGGGGCCAAAGTGTTACATGAGGGTCAACAATGAATATTGTGTATTTTCCTAATTTTCTCGCTGAGTAGCCAACTTTTGTCCTCATATATACTGGTAACATGAAGGAAAAGATAGTTGAGGTTACCAGTTTGTCAGAAAAAACAAGAATGTTGACTTTTTGTTACTACGATACATTAGGCCATAATTTGTTCATATCTATCTCTCCAAAGTGTAAGAATACCAATTCTATAAAGAAAATACCACCGCTACTCTTTCCATAATAGACTACATCACGGTTCCAGCGGCACGGTGCATTGTGGGATGCATCAGAGGAAACAAAGTCGTGAGAAGCACATGGCACATGCTAATACACTGGTTGCAGCTGTGAAATGTGCTAGTTTCAGCTCATCTCCGCTCTTGTTTGAAACATAGAATACCAACTAAAAAAATATATATAATAAATTAAGATATTAATCTTGTATCCAGCATTGCATTTACATCAATATAACCAGCACATCTTATGCCATGTGCAGTTAGATTTAGACAAATCTAGGGACTCAGACTAGTGTTAGAGCCATAGCCAAAGTCAGTTTTATTTATTTTATTCATGTTTTTATTTATAGTCTATAGTTTATGGAGAGTTGTGTCTTAAACATATTCATTATATTATTATATTGCATCCTTCCGTCCATGTTTATGTCAAATTGTTATGTATTTCTAGTTATTTTGAATAAAATCCCTGTTTTTCCCTACGCGTAATGGCAAACTCAATGGGCGTACGCCTTTGCTTTGCTCCCAACGCCGTTTTCCGCGCATGCGCAGTCGGAACCGCGATGTAGTCTATTGTTTTTTACCATTACATGCTGAACGGTAAATTGGCCCCATTTACCATGAACCGACCCATATACATGTATATTCACGTAGCTGCAGATTATCCATATATATAACTTATACATATGTGGATGTTTGTTTGTTTGTTGTTGTTTTACGTGCTAGCAACATCTAAGGTCATATCAGGATGGGTACTGACTTGTGACACTGCACACTCATGGTGACTTTATAGTGCTGCCCCACTGGGATACCAGGCCGGCAGCACCATGAGTTGATATCCCACTCAGTCACATTATCCTGACATTGAGCCAACCAGTCCTTGCCCTATCTTAATAATGCCAAGCGCCTGGCTAGGAAGTGACAAATATACATTTTTAAGTCATTGGTTTGACTCGACCGGGGTTCGATGGGTTTGTGACACCCGATCTCCCAAAACAGGAGATGGACGCTCAACTCATCACAATTCATGTCACAGGGGGATGCCACTAGACATCTTGTGATGAACATTTAACGAAACTAACAAATACTGCCCCAGAGAGCATAATGCACTTACTACACATTATTGCACGATATAGGAATTAGGCACGAGGGTTTGTTGTTTGTTGGAGTGTTACGTCCTGGCAACATTTAAGGTCATATCAGGATGGGTACTGACTTGCAACAGTGCACACTCATAGTGACTTAATAGTGCTGTCACACAGGGCTACCAGACTGTCGACACCACAACCGAATGAACCACTCAATCACATTATCCTGGTACTGCTCTAACCAGTCCTTGCCCTATCCTAGCAATGCCAAACGCCAGGCTAAATAGTGACAAATATCAATTGTGTAAGTAATTGCTTTGACTCGGTGGGGAATCGAACTCTCAACCTTTTGCACGGGAAGCCTGCATTCTACCGATTTGGCCAGCGCGTTCGGTTGGTACGAGGAGTTATCGTTATGCTTATATTAAAATAAGCTTGCACATTGGCAATTGCTAATGCTATACCACCCTAAGTGCTTAAAAGAGATATTGCCCAATAAACAATTGACACAATGCTCATTCCCTGCATGCTCTGTCAATATCAGTGCTTTGCACATACTCTCTCCGTGTCATATTGCATATGTTTTTAATATCGGCTTTTATTTGTTATTTTGTTTGTTTGTTTGTCTAACGACCCCCACCCACGCCCCTACCCGGCACAAAAAGTAGACATCGGCTATCGGGGGTCATGGTCATATCGGTTTTAATAGACCCCTTTCAATGTTTATAAACATCGTGTATGCGCGCGCAGCTTGACTGCACAACGAAGGCACACTGCCACTAAGTTTGCTGATACGCGCAGTGAAAAACGTCAGTTTTATTCAAAATTAATTGAAATGCAGAACCCTACTCTTATAAATTTAGAAGAATCTCTTTGTTAAAAATGTTTTCTATATGTGTTCGAAGCGGTTTGTGTCTAGGTGGTGTGGTTTTAGAGACATTTAACTTTTTCTGTATGAAGATTGCTCACGGCCATTGACAATGCATTGATTTTGCCGGTATGCGCAGTGCAAAACATCAGTTTTATTCAAAATTAAAAGAAATCCAGAACCCTAACCTTATCAATTTAATATAATCTTTTTGGTAAACATGTTTTCTATATGTCTTTCAAGCGGTTTGTGTCTAGGTGATATGCATTTAGAGATATTTAACTTTTTCTGTATAAGATTGCTCATAGCCAATGAGTTTGCAGTGTGACAGTGTGTCGTCCTGCAGCCAAAAGGTGTGCGCACTGACCCAGATACCTATGCTGACGTTATATGAAATAGGTCAATTTGCACACTTACAGTAGGGTCGTTCTCTGAAGCTGGGTACCACTTTTGTGATATGGAGGCGAAAAGTGAAAAAATTCCAAATAATAGCAGAATCCATATTCATATGAAGGTTTACACATTGCGCATATATGTCAGAGCTGGGGGAAAATATATTTCACTTTTTGATTTTGACTCGGGGAAAATAGCCTGTGTAACACGGAAATTAAACACACATACATAACATCATTTTTAACATACACAAAACATTCAAACAAAATTGTATTGATTACAATTAATCAAATAAAATTATGTCTTAAAAGAAAAAAGTTTAAACAAATTTGAAAAAAGGCTTGAGTAAATTTTGATGTAAATGTGTAAAATTTCACATTTTTTACTTTAGTATACAATTATATATGCATACTTTAGATACATTTTGTGGGATAGACTAAATACATCTATAGTATTGCTAACACGTTGAATATCAAGAGTCAACAATATTGTTTGTTTGTTGTTGTTTTACATCCTAGCAACATCTAAGGTCATATCAGACAGTTACCAGAGGGTAATGACCGATTGAGTTGAGCGCACACTTTCCGTGTGGTAGGTCACGTGATTCAAACCCTCAGTTCGAACTCTTGCCCAGTCTAACCAATGACTGTAATTATTATGTAACGGGCATTGCTTATGGCATGATATTCGGCATTACTATGACAGGACAAAGTGATGGAGTGAGGAAGATCAAGTCTGTGATTGAAATTTCCCCTGAAATTGTCAAGTTGAATACGCCGATGGTTATGATGGTTTCTAATTGTGTTAAAGATAAATATGTTAGGTTATTCATTATAATCTATCCTACTTTTGAAGTATCTTTTATTTTAAATGGCTAATTTTGGATATATATGGAGTGAAAGGGTGCAAAATTAACTTTGGCATACATGTCAAAGTTCTGCGAACATTGGCTCAAAGACCCTATAACACTAAGACAGCCCACTCCCTATCTCTCCAATGGTAATGTAAATTTTGCAGTGCCACCTTGTGGTGGGTTTGATCAGCCCGGCTGCTGGTTGGTGTTTCACATGTAAACACCTACAACTATATTATACATGAGATAGGTAAGTATGAATACACATCAATATGAAATTGCTATGAACAAATACACATCATCATCAACATCATCATCATCATCATCACCATCATCACACATCTTTCACATTCATATATACATTTATACATATAATATAGCAACTGTGTAATCAAGAGAACAGCCAGCGCACCAGGTGGTGGGTTTGATCATTTTGATTACACAGTAAAGGCTGAGTGAGCCGTCTTAGTTGTATAGGGTCTTTGATTGGCTTCAACAATAAGAGGTTTTATTAGATTGATTTAGTAGTAATTTATGTGCAGCAACGTCTGATTAATAAGTACACCGGTATCCAAATGGATAAGTAGAATCAATCTAGATAAGTCTTTTATGTTTCGAAAGGTATGGTTAGTTGGTTGTTGGAGTTTTACATCCTGGCAACATCTAAACTCGTATCAGGATGGGTACCTACTTGTGACAGTGCACATTCATGGCAACTTCATAGTACTGCCCCACTGGGAAATCAGGCCACTGGCACCATGACCCGATATCCCACTCAGTCACATTATCCTGACACTGAGCTAGCCAGTCATTGCCCTATCCTATTAATGCCGAGGGCCAGGCTATGAAGTGACAAGTATCAATTTTTAAGTCATTGGTTTGATTCGCCCAGGGTTTGAACCCACGATCCCATAGGTTCGGATCCCCGGTCTCCCAAAACAGGAGACGGACGCTCAACTCATTTGGCCATCCCGTCTGGTCGTCAGCATGTGTGTATTGATCTGTGTGTCAGCATGTGCCAGAATGTGTCAGAATGCGTCAGCATGTGTCAGCATGTGTGTTGGCATGTGGGTGCCAGCATGTGTGGCAGAATGGTTGCGCTGTTTGTGTCTGCATGTGTGTATGAGTGTGTGAGTTGGAATGTGTGTCAGCATGTGTGTTAGCATGTACATTGGTGTGTGTTGGCATGTGTGTGTCTGCATGTGTGTATGCATGTGTGGATTTGTTTGTGTGGATTTGCATGTATCTGCCAGCATGTGTGTCTGTATGTGTCAGAATGTGTGTAGAAATGCACACACACTACATTTTAGATACTTGATCAGATGTGTGCGTGCGGGTGGGTGGTGGAGGGGGGGGGGGGTTGGTTCGTTTCAGGGGGAAATCCCTTTCGAAATAATGATTCCTTTGATAATTCTTAATGTAATTTAGAATTGATGATTCCAACAACCTCGCCTTCCACACACACACACACTCACACACATACTCACACACACCCACACCCAAACACACTCACACATACATATGGTGATGGAGATGTTGGTGATAATGGTGGTGATGGTAGTGGTGATGGTGCTGATGATAGTGGTAGAGATATTGGTGATTGTGGTGGTGGTCATGAGAGTCAAGAAGGTAATAATTATGAGAAGAGGAAGCACATTACTATTATTATTGATAATAATAAGCAACAAAGCATGCCATCTGGGTATTGTTTATGTAAGCATCCATATCATACAGTACACAGGTTTCTCTACACTTGGCGGTCACGTACATAGGTCTACACACATCCTGACACACATACGTCGACACACACATACCGACACACACATGCCGACACACACATGCCGGCACACACATGCCGACACACACATGCCGCCACACACACGCCGGCACACACATTCCGACACACATACCGACACACACATGCCGACACACACATGCCAACACACACATGCCGGCACACACATTCTGACACACACATATCGACACACACATGCCGACACACACACACCAGCACACACACGCCGGCACACACATGCCAACACACACACGCCGGCACACACACCGACACACACATACCGACACACACATACCGACACACACACGCCGACACACACACGCCGGCACACACATGCCGACACACACACATGCCGGCATACACATTCTGACACACACATATCGACACACACATGCCAACACACACACCAGCACACACACATGCCAACACACACACGCCGGCACACACACCGACACACACATACAGACACACACACACCAGCACACACACGCCGACACACACATACCGACACACACATACCGACACACACATACCGACACACACACGCCAGCACACACGCCAACACACACATACCAACACACACATGCTGACACACAAACGCCGGCACACACACACCGACACACACATACGGACACACACACGCCGGCACACACGCCGGCACACACACCGACACACACATGCCGGCACACACACGCCGACACACACATACCGACACACATCCTGACACACATACCTTGACACACATGCCGATGCAAACATACTAACAGACACACTGACATGTTGACACACACATGTTGACACACACATTAACACACACACTGACACACACATGCCATCACATACACGCTGACACACATGCCAACAGACATGTCAACACACACATGTCGACACAAATACTGACACACATGCCAGCACACACATTTTGACACACACATGCTAACACACACATGCCATCTCACACATACTCTGACACACATGCCCATGCACACATGCCAACATTCACACCGACACACACATTAACACACACATTAACACACACACTGACACACACATGCCATCACACACACCCTTATACAAACATGCCAACACACATGCCGACACAAACATTCTGGCACACACATGCCAGCATGCACACACTGACACACACATATTCCGGCACACACACCCTGACACGCCACACAATCATGCTTACACACCTTCTGAGACACACACATGCTGGCACACACATGGCATCACACACACCGGCACACATGCCAACACACAAATAAATACACACATCGACACACACACTGACAAACACTGACACAGACTGACACACATGCAAACAAACCCCACAAACACACACACATCGACACATACCGACACACACACTGACACACATGCCGACACATACGCCAACACACATGTCCACACACACACACGCCGATAAACATGCTAACACACAATCTGACACACACCAACATACACCGACACACACGCCGACACATACATGCCGACACCCACTGACACAAACACACACACATCGACACACACCGACACACACACTGACACACACTGAGACACGTGCGGACACATACACCAACACACATGTCGACACACACACTGATAAACATGCTAACACACAATCTGACACACACCAACATACACTGACACACACGCCGACACATACATGCCGACACCCACTGACACAAACACACACACCAACACATCCTGACACATGCGCCAACACACAAACTGCTGTTTTACAATTACAGGTCGCCATATATGATATAAGAAAGCAGGAGACGGCGACTTGTGTGGAATTGGTGCCAGAACATATCTGGGTGACGTGCGTGGGTATGGGCGTGAGTGTGGGTGTGGGTGTGGGTGTGGGTGTGTGGGTGTGGGTGTGGGTGTGGGTGTGTGGGTGTGTGGTGGTGGGGAAGAGGTGGGCGTTGTGGAGGCAAGAGTGACTTGGGGAAAGTGTGGCCAGTGTTACTACAAACTAGCCCCCCCCCCCCCCAAAGTTCCTTCGTGAACACCCCCCCCCCCCAAATAACCCCCCCCCCCAAAAAAACAAACAAAAAACTAAAAAAACTCACCCACTCTCCCAGCAGTCAGTTGACTATTTTAGTGAGATGGTTTGTAAAAGCACCCCGTTGGTGGCTACCCCAACAGACAGCCGATGTGTGGTGTTTTGCATATGTTATGTTTTATTCTGTAGGTTATTTGTACATTAGTTCCAGGGCTCATGAATTTAGTGTTACGGCTTATTTTGTTTATAAGGGGCAGTGGGAAGAAGACAAACCATTAATGGCTACACTGTCCCCGCAATTTCTATTAGTTAACATAATAGTATATGTCTGTGGAAATAATGCATAGAAATTGTGAAATAAAAAAATGTATTAATGTCTTATTTTGTTTGTTGAAAATAGTCGGTAGACTGTGAGTAAACCAGGACCAAGAGGAGGCGGGAAACAGAGAGCTACATAGCACATTCCATAGTGATAACGCATGGTAAAACGGGCAGGCCTGGGCACTGGCACACTAACCGTTTGTCGATAGATTTACATCTTTAATTATTTCTTTATTTCTTTCTTTCTTTATTTAATCACCTCCTTGTTCATCCATTGACTAATTTACTTCCTTATGTGGCAATAGTGCGTCACAAATGCAATGGAAATTTGTATGAGAGTAAAAATAAGAGCAGACGGAGTTAATTTCATTGGGATTCTTTTTGGTTTTTTTTTTTGCGGGAAATTGATCCAAGTACACCTGCACTTTATCCATAACAAGGACAGGTATACATGTACACAATGTACGGAGCTACCCAGTGAAGTGGCCACGCATGTCCACAATAGCGGGGTGACCTCATGAGAGCAATCAATTTTTAACAGCAGTAGTTCTGTGTTCCGATGTTGTCTGGCTATTTGTGTGATGGATAGCGATTTATGCGAGTGTAAATTGTTAAAGTGTATATATGAATGAATATAGGCATATATACATACATATATACATACATATATACATATATGAGACTGTCTCAAAAGGTGCTAAGCAATATATGACACAACTTTGTCCATTGTAACGATCAACATCAACATACTATCTACTTATGCATTTACTCAGGATAACCTGATTTGTTTTTTACATGGTGTTTCATAATCCCAATAGAATACATATTGATTTGAAGCAAATGTCCTTGTGTTTTCAGTGTAACCGTTTCTGTGCTGTTTTGTGTCAATTGGTACAATGGACAAAAAAACTAAGAATTAACACCTTTTGAGACAGGCTCATATACATATATATATATATATATACATGCTAAGAGTTCAGGCGCAAATCCCCGTAAACTCCAGTCCAAAGATTGATTTTAAATTTAACAAATTTACGTGAAGGTAATTTTAATTCTCACTATTTCCACGTTGATTGTGAAGAAATTGTTATGAAGCAATAAACAAGCAAAAATAGGAATGTAAAAAATTAACCGTTTGAAGGTTTGACTCCAATGTTTATCTGGATATTCAGATCGGCGTCTACCGGGAATTTTGCCTGAATTCTTTCATATATATTGTACCAGGCGGGATGGCCGAATGAGTTGAGCATCCGTTTCCCGCTTTGGTAGATCGTGGGATTCGAACCCACAGGTTTGAACCCTGGTTGCGTCAAACCAATATCTTAAAAATTGGTACTTGTCACTACTTCCTAGCCAGGTACTTGGCATTATTAGGATAGGGTAATGACTGGATAGCTCAGAGTGAGGATAATGTGACTGGGTGGGATATCAGGTCATGGTGCCAGTGGCCTGGTTTCCCAGTGGGACAGCAGTATAAAGGGACCAAGAGTTTACACTGTTACAAGTCGGTATTCGTTCTGATATTACCTTAGATGTTGCCAGGACGTAAAACTCCAAGAACCAACAACCAAACAACAGAAGTGAATATTAAGTCATTTTTAACAGAATGTGTTATTGCTTAACCCTGAAATGTCCTGCTTTTGGACATGCATGCCAACATTAATTTTGCATGTTTTCACTTTAAAACTATTTCAAATGTTAACAATTAAATTTGTTGTGTAATCATGTCAAACTAAAGAAAAGTAGTTAATAATAATCAACCTATTATATTTATCTCAAAATAATGCAGATATTTTAAACCGTCTGAATAGGCAACCGAAAAGGGTTCGATCCTCCAACGCCATATCGAGCAATAACAGTCTAACATATTCGAAGGGATGATGAAAATGGAAATATTGTGCCTAGAGTTGGATTCGAACCCATACTCCTTGCGATTCTGGGACTAGCGTGGTAACCATCGGTCAATCTAGGCTCCGTGGTGCAATTACCATATCATCCACACCAACCTGTCCACACGGCTCCTTGCCTGGGAGGTAAGTGCAGACTACTACGCGGGTCCCCCTGTAATCATAAGTCTTCTAAATGGTTTATGTCCATATGTCGCTTAATGCTTACAATTACATACACATGTAATACAGGCATAAGTAAATATACAGGGTAGGTCCAACAACCATACATCATGTAGCTTGAATAAGGTCCTGGTCTTGGCAACCATTTGTCGCACAGGTGATGAGAATGGGAAATATTGCGCCTAGAGTAGGATTCAAACCCACAATTCTTGCCATTCTGGGGCTGGTGCCCTAACCATTAGTTGGACTCTCTGATGCAATCACCCTATCCAGGCCTACCTGTCTGTGTCACTATGGGCGTAATCGATTAATCAACTCGGGTCACCCGAGCCACTTTTTGGCGCATGCGCACATCCTACAGACTCGGGTTGAATAAGTGAATACGCTCGGCGTGGACAAAATGGTGGCTTAATCTAAAACCTAATATTTTTGTTCAATAACCGATATATGTACAGCAAAATAGGATTTAAAATATTTTACGATTGTAGAAGCTGACAATCTGGGTTATTAAATAAAATAGCATTAAAACAACACGTCGGAGTGGTACTGGTAGCTGTTATCCTACAGGTACCAGCACAGATGTGATGTCATCGCTCCTAGTCCTAGCAAACCCAAGCCAAGAGGTTCGTTACTGGGGTCGGGTCATTTTGCACACGGCACGTGTATTTCTCTACTCGACTCACGGTGATCGATTGAAATTCTGACGACTCGGGTGACCCGAGTCGCCTGGGTCGTGTTAATCGATTACGGCCGATGTGGGCTCTTGCATGAGTGGTCATTGCACAATACTATAATAGGATACCGATGTGACTTATGTAACTGGCCCAGAAAGGCTTTAAATATTTATGTTATTAAATATGTTATTAGATGTTCGGCTTGCAGATCTGACAAAAGGCATGCAGTCAAAATGATATAGGGGTGAGATAAAAAAAAAAATAAAAAAAAAAAAAAAAAAAGAACAATAGGTTGAATTGAGCGCTATCTGATTAGCTACTGCTGATTTGGCAAGGTATCTATGCTTGTGGCAGGATATCTCACAAAACTGATACTTTTCGCTTCCTAGCTTGGCGCTCGAAATTAATATGATAGGGCAAGGACTGGTTAGCTCAGTGTCAGGATAATGTGACTGAGTGGGATATCGGGGCATGGTGCTGGTGGCATGGTATCCCAGTGGGGTAGCACTATACAGTCACAATAAGTGTGCACTGTCACAAGTCGGTACCCGTCCTGATATGACCTTAGATGTTGCCAGGACATAAAACTCCAACAACGAACCAACAGCGCCTTGTATCCCCAGCTTGTCATCCATTTGAGCACTAACGACACTCAGCATTGCTTAAAGTGCCTGTCACACCTTACCGGATTGAGTACCGGACACAACCGGACAAAGAATTGTCTAGTCCGTTGGTGTCCGGTAACAAAATGTACCAAAATGTGTCAAAATGTGGTGCTTTCCACCAGATGGAACAGACGTTAAACAGACAAGGAACGTACATTAACGAATACCCACCAGACGATAACCGGATGATAACCGGAAGACAACCGAATGTCTAACGGATGGACACACACCGGACTGTTCACGGACGCACCAAAAACATATACTGACCGAATTCCTGCAACACCGTCAACATACTCTGCAGGAAGCAAACCGGAGAGGTAATGGATGGATACCGGACATGTACCGGACATGTACTGGACAAAACGGACTAAACAGACTTAAAATGGACACCAGCCATACACGTCAGTCCGGCGGTGTCCGGTACAAGTTTTGTGCATGTTCAAAACTTGCCACCGTACATACCGGACACCACCGGAGAGAGAACGGACATGCCGGATGCGTACCATATATAACACGGACATTGACGTATTTCACCGGACAGTGTCCATTTTCTATACGGTACCCCAATCCAGTAAGGTGTGACTGAGCCTTAACGTTTGGTGATCTGATAAGATATGGTGGGTTTTTCTTTGTTACATTCATTAATTAAGGAGGGTAAATTCCAATTGCAGACAATTACTGATCTTCCTCATTCCACTGCTCATATTGCTATCCTAGTTCTGCCGAGTGCCACGCTGGACAGCGATCAGTATAAATTATACATTTTAAAGTCATTGGTTTGACTCGGCCGGGTTTTCAAATCCGCCACCCGCCACCAGGGAAGCTGAGCACGCAACCCATTTGGTCATCACCTCTGGTTTCAGTTCTGATATTGGCCGGTGTTGCAGTTTCAGCGGCACACCAGTTTGCGAGGGACACATCGCTTCTGTGCATGCATCAAAATCGAACAGCATCGTCACTAACCTTATAAATTTAATACAATGTTTTTGGTAAAGATGTTTTCTATATGTGTACCAAGCGATTTGTTTCTAGGTGGTGTGGTTGTAGAGATATTTCACTTCTTCTGTATAAAGATTTGCTCACGGCCATTGACAATGCATTTGAATGGAAGTGTCCCTCGCAAACTGGTTTGCCGCGGAAACTGCAACACCAGATTGAATAAAGCCGAAATTAACTAAGCCGAATCTTTGTGTGGTGGAATAGTTGATGAAATGTGGAAGCAGACATGTGGTTGTGCAAAAGAAAATGTCCTCCCACTCGGTGGCAAATCCCAGGGTAACTCAAACCAACTGTCATACTCTTAACCCACACACATTGGAACACATCGTGCTGAATCGAGAAGGGTCCACATTGACGAAAGGAGCAAAAACGGCTGACCACTGGGTCATATCGAGCATACCCTTGCAGGATGAGTTTCCCATTCAGTAAGTAGTGATATTGTGTGATTTAAACAGAAATCAATGTAGATCAATTTCAAATATACTTCAAACAATTTAATCTGTGCAAAAGATACATAGATATGTGATAATGTCTGAACAATAAACTAGTCAAATAATATTTGACTACACTGCTAGCCCTGTGGAGGTCTAGCCTGGTCCCCTGGCAGTCATTTACTCAGGCAGAGGCACAGGATTTTCATCTATTATCACTCAGTTTCCAACCTGGTGCCCTAGCCTTTGTACCAGAAACAAGTTTAAACGGGCTCAAATGAGTTCAACTGTGGCTGGTTGGGTCGCACCGTGGCTGGTTGGGTCGCTCCGTAAAGCGCTGAATATGCTTATGGCTGAATCATCGGTGGGTGTGTTCGATTATGGGCATCTGGCGCAGGCCACGGCGCGCTGGACCACTGAATAAGGCGCGGGTCAACGCGCAAAGATTTGAGGTAGGAGAGTGAAACCCCAACAAACTGTGTGTATTTTCTGTGTAAATTGGAGCCGTTTAAAAAAATTAAATTTCGCAATAAATTAAGCTCTTAACCTCAAACAGTAACTTAGCCAATGTTGATGGGGTTAGTAAGTGAAATGTGTAATTGGTTTGCTTTCACTTCCCGAGGTGAAATTCCATATATATGTACAGTACAACCCCGTTAAACCAAGCTCGGTTAAACCAAACGATCGGTTAATCCAAACTTTTTTCGGCAGCCCGGCAAAATACTACCATTTATCATATAAAAAAGTTGGTTAAACCAAAGTCAGTTAATCCAAAGTATCGGTTAATCCAAACAAAATGGTCGGCCCCAGTCCACTTCCCGTACAGTTAAAACCAAACTTTCATGTGGTTTTAAGGTCATCTGTGATTTTTTATATGATAAACATCAACATGGTAGTATTTTGCCAGGTCGCCGAAAAAAGTTTGGATTAACCGATCGTTTGATTTAACCGAGGTTAGTTTAATGGGGTTAAACTGTATATACATAACAAAAACAATAATCATAGTGTCCACATACATTGTACATTTATAATGCACCCCGGTTTTTGCCAAACCCAAGTCAAAGTCAAAACTCGGTTAAACCAATGATCGGTTAATCCAAACAAATTTCTAGGGTCCCTTCAAGTTTGGTTTAATGGGGTTATGCTGTATATGTATTTCTATTTCTCTATATTTCTCTATAATTGTCTATAATTATCTATATTTCTCTATATTTCTCTATATTTCTCTATATTTCTCTATATTTCTCTATTTTTCTCTGTACTTCTCTATAATTCTCTATACTTATCTATTTCTCTATTCTTCTCTATACTGCTCTATATTTCTCTATATTTCTCTATATTTCTCTATATTTCTCTATATTTCTTTATTTCTCTATAGTTCTCTACATTTCTCTATATCTCTCTATTTCTCTATATTTCTCTACATTTCTCTATATTTCACTATATTCCTATATATTTCTATGTAGTTATATAGTTATAAATATATGATGAATAACGTATTATGCAACTAAAAAATGCAAAAAGGAAATGTATTATCTAATAATCTATAGATTTCCTACCAACTTACCAAACTGCACCGGTAGCCGCTTGTGACAGGCACCGACTTGTGACAGTGCGCACTCATGGCGACTTTATAGTGCTGCCCGACTGGGAAACGAGGCCACCACCACCATGGCCTGATATCCCACTCAGTCATATTATCCTGACACTGAGTTAATCAGTCATATTAATGCCAAGCACCAGGCTAGGTAGCGACAACTGTCAATATTGCAAGTCACTGGTTTGAGTCTGCTGGGATTCGAACTCCCGACCTTCCACATGGTAAGGCTCCGCTCTACCAGTCACACCAGAAAGAGGACCATCCACCATATATTGCAATGGCACCCACAATTGCTTCGGCACATACAATTTTAATTTGAAAGAGCACTTGCTGTTCTTTCCGCTTTCTCCCCCCTTATGCTTGGCTGAACGCCTTTCGAGTCAAAGCGATGACTTGAAAATTGATACTTGTCGCTTCCTAGCCAGGCACTCGTCATTATTAGAAACAGGGCAAGGACCAGTTGGCTCAATGTCAGTATAATGTGACTGAGTGGGATATCAGGTCATGGTGCTGGCAGCCTGGTCTCCAAGTGGGGCAGTGCTATAAATGTTGGCATGAGTTTACACTGTCACAGGTCGGTACCCATCCTGATATGAGCTCAGATCTTTCCATGATGTAAAACTCAAACAACCAGCTAGCCTCAATCTTAAAGTTGCATAGTCCGATGGTTTTGAGTTTCTCTCATTTTCTGAGATAAACATATTAGGTTGATCATTATAAGCTCCCTTAGTTTACTTTGAAGTAACCTTTATTTTAATTGGCTACCTTTTGAGATATTTGAAATGCAAACGTCATTAATTAATTTTGACAAGCTTGCAAAAAACTTTACCATCATAGGCTTCTGCAGAAACAGGTTCTATTAAATTGACACAGCAGTCCCTTCTATGTGACGACAACTGTTTAATAACTGCACCAGTATCTAAGTTAGATAGTGAGAATCAAATCTAGATAATTGTATTGGTTTTGAAAATTTGGAGTTTCCATCGGACCATGCAGCTTTAGCTATGGCTGTGGCTGTGGCTGTGGCTGTGGCTGTGGCTGTGGCTGTGACAGTGTATGTGTCTGTGTCTGTGGCTGTGGCTGTGGCTGTGGCTGTGGCTGTGACAGTGTCTGTGGCTGTGCCTGTGGCTGTGACAGTGTCTGTATCTGTGGCTGTGGCTGCGGCTGTGGCTGTGGCTGTGGCTGTGACAGTGTCTGTGGCTATGGCTGTGGCTGTGGCTGTGACAGTGTATTTGGCTGTGGCTGTGGCTGCGACAGTGTATGTGTCTGTGTCTGTGTCTGTGGCTGTGGCTGTGGCTGTGGCTGTGGCTGTGACAGTGTATGTGTCTATGGCTGTGGCTGTGACATTGTATGTGTCTGTGGCTGTGTCTGTGGCTGTGACAGTGTCTGTGGCTATGGCTGTGGCTGTGACAGTGACAGTGCCAGGGCCACGTGTGTTGCAGTAACCTTTGTGCCGTCTACTGTGCCGTGCATCACCAGTCCAAATGGTTCCACTGACACCCCATCATGAGCCGGCACTTGTGAACTTCTGAATCCATTTGATGGACCCTTATAACCTGACAGTAATCGAGTGTCCAACTTCCAAGGCTGTCCCGTCTACAGCACGCGCCCACCCTGCTGCCAACACTGGCCGTCACACCCTGTGTCGCCTGCCACATTTGTGTTAGTGATGTCTGTTACACTTGTGTTAGTGCTGTCCGCCCTCATAGCAGTTAGCCCCAATATTTGTAGTAATTGATCGTTTAATATTGTTTTTGGATAAAATAAATGTAATCATATGAATGTAAATAAATATATAGTGAATTTATATATAAATATGTATCAATATGTATAACGATACATAACTATATAAATACATGAATACATGAAGACATGAAGACAGAAATACAGAAATATATAAACATAACAATACAGAAATAAATAAATTCATAAATATATAAATATGTAAATATGCAAACATCTAAACATATAACATGTAAATATAACAATATTAACATATTTATAACATATATATATAAACATATATATATAAATATATACATATATATAAATATATATAAATATATATATAAATTTATAAATATATATACATATATATATAAATATATATAAAAATATATAAATATATATAAATATATATATACATATAAATATATAATAATATATAAATATATAAAAATATACATATATATTTATAAATATATATAACTATATATTTATCAATATATTTATCTATAAATATATATAGCCATGCGAAGTGTCATTTCTTAGTTGTGCATATGAAATCGTCAGGATACCATACCGCCGGCACTATGGCACGGTATCTCACTTAGTTAACTTATTCCTACACTGAACCCGCAGGAAATTGTCCTATCCTATATACATGTTTATATGTGTAGCATAAAGCATTTATGCAAATATTATAAGAAAGACGCGCATAGTGTTTGTCTTTGTTTGTTGTTGGTTTACATCCTAGCAACATCTAAGGTCATATTAGGATGGGTACCGACTTGTGACAGTGTGCACTCATGGTGACTTTATAGTGCTGTCCCAGCGGGAAACCAGGCTGTGGCACCATGACCTAGTATCCCATTCAGTCACATTATCCTGACACTGAGCACACCACTCTTTGCCCTGTCCTAATAATGCCGAGCGCCTGGCTAGGAAGCGACAAGTATCAATTTTTAAGTCATTGGTTTGACTCGACCAGCGTTCGAACCCGTAGTGTAGCTCGCCTAAAGTTTAGGTGTCAGGACTTATGGAGGAGTAGGTAGAGCAACATGGTACACTGTAAGTCTGCGGCAATGTAAGTATAAGTCGGCTCCGGTGATGTAGGCGGTCTGGTTTCAGTCACGTACACGCCAGGTGGCCTGAGCATTATAGATATATATATATATATATATATATATATATATATATATATATATATTGATACATATTTTTATATTATATATATATTTATGTACTACGTAATTTATTATGTCGAAACTTCCAGGTTATTCACTGCGGAGCGGGCATTCTCTCCTCCCCGCCTCCTCTACACTGTGAGCCAACTGTCACTCTGCTCACTTTCAAAACTTAATATATACATGTGTGTGTATTACTGGGCACGGTGACTGAATTGGTAAAGCACAGGCATCTTGTGCGGGAGATTGGTAGTTCAATTCCTGGTCAAGTCAAACCAATGACTTACACAATTGATAATTGTCGTTTTCTGGCATTAATATGATAGGGAAAGGACTCTGTATATAGCTCAGTGTCAGAATAATGTGACTGAGTGGGATATCGGGTCATGGAACTGGTGGCCTGAATTCGCAGTGGGCAGCACTATAAAGTCACTATCAGTGCGCACTGTCACAAGTCAGTACCCGTTCTGATGTGTCCTTTGATGTTGCAAGGACGCAAAACTCCAGCAACCAAACCAAACTATGTGTGTATTTATATGTGTATATATTGCATATAAATATGTATATATTGTATAATACATTGGTACTCGCCTACAAATATGACAAGGGCCGATGTGTTTACAAAGGTGCAGAGTTCAAGTGACATGGGGATCGATGCATAGTGATTGTATACAACTTGACACATGCGCACACCAGCGTGACCTTTGACCTTTGCCCTTTGCCCTTTGCCCTTTGAGAATGAACAAATAATGACCACAGAGCTGATCGGAAATTAAGTCAGCTATATTTTATTCCAGATTTCCTTTTTGAACCCCTCTCCCTCTCTCTCTCTTTCTCCCTCCCTCTCTCTCCCGCTCTCTCCCTCTCTCTCCCTCTCTCCCTCTCTCTCCCTCTCTCCCTCTCTCTCCTCCTCTTTCTCTCTCCCTCTCTCTGCGTCCAAACACATGGTAAAAATATGGAATTACATCAGTAATAGATATAATATACCGGTCATTCTCTAAAGTGTGACATGGAAACTAAAAGTGAAAGCCTTCCAAATAATAGCAATAAGTGCCTTCCCCATGCGCCACAAGCCATGTAGTCCAAATATACTGATTTGTACTGAATCTAGTGTAGTATGAAAAGTCCTGCGATTTAGCTTGTCAATTATACTTGCTATCGCCTTTTCAAATGTGCTCATTACAATTTTGTGGTTTAATTTAGTTTAGTATAATTTAGCGAACTTTGGAAATGTAAACAAAGATGACGGATCCACTAAAAAACAGAAAAGATGGCAATTGATATGTCAAGTGTTCAAGTATCTCCTGTCACAAGCCATGACTATTGGAGCAGCCATGCCATATCGGCAGCAAGGGTTATATTCACAACGAAGTGTTTTTGTTGTTGGTACATTAGTTGTTTAAGCAGGTGAAATTTCAATCACGGATGATCGGTCTTCCTCATTCACTGCTCCTTGCCCTGTCCTAATAATGCTGAGCACCTGGCTAGGAAGTGCAAGTATCAATTTTTAAATTATTGGTTTGACTAGATCAGGGTTGGAACCCACGATCCCATGATCTACCAGCACGTGAGATGACCATACTAACTCATTTGGCCATTCCTTCTGGTTTTAAGTTAGTGGTATTTACAAAGACCCTATAATACTAAGATGTACATTTTTCAGTGCCACCTTGTGGTGGGTTTGATCGGCCCGGCTGCTGGTTGGTGTTTCACATGTAAACACATACAATTATATTATACATGAGATAGGTAAGTATGAATACACATCAATATGAAATTGTTATGAAAAAATGCTCATCATCATCAGCATCATCATCAGCATCACCATCATCACACATCTTTCATATTCATATATACATTTATACATATAATATAGCACCTGTTTAACCAAGAGAACAGCCAGCGGACCAAGTGGTGGGTTTGATCATTTTGATTACAGAGTACAGGCTGAGTGAGCTGTCTTAGTATTATAGGGTCTTTGGTATTTATTCAGTCCCTTTTTATTAATCTCATTACCATGTATTGCAGTATCTGATCGATACTTAGATGTTGCTAGGACGTAAAACAACAACAAACAAACATCTGATGGATACTTAGTACTAGAGGCAGTGGCTGAATCAGGAACAGCTCAGGCTGGATTAATACGTTGTAACGTCAGGGATTCAATTCCCAGCAGAGTCAAACTGACGACTTACAGAATTTATACTTTTTGCTACCTAGCCTGGCAGCAGGTATTACCAGGATAGCGCAATGTCTGCTTTTGCTTTGGTCAGTATAACAATAATGTGACTGAGTGCAATATTGAGTTACGGTGCCAGTGGTCTGGTCTTCCACCGGGGCAACACTGCAAGTTGCTATGAGTGTGCATTGCCACAGGTCGGTACGGTACCTGTTCTGATATGACTCTAGACGTTGCTAGGATGTAAAACCCCAAAAGACAATCGGAGAGACTAATGCCTATAACAGTGTGATAAGTACAGGAGCAGCTCACCAGGACATATATCGCATTATTAGTCCGTAAACATTTAAGTGTTCAATTGTGACATATTACATTTATAGTCTGACTGTATTACTGTGTCAAGTATGGGCGTATCTACCTCATGTGTATATCGCAGTGTCATCCGTCTGGGAGGGGATAGCTGGGACAGGCCGCAGTGTCATAACTATGAGAACAGCTCACTGAGACACATCGCACTGTCAGATGTATGTAAGCAGCTCAGTGAAACATGTTGCAGTGTCATAACTATGAGAGCAGCTCACTGAGACACAACGCAGTGTCACATATATGTGAGCAGCTCAGTGAAACATGTTGCAGTGTCATAACTATGAGAGCAGCTCACTGAGACACATCGCAGTGTCAGATGTAGAGAGCAGCTCATTGAAACATGTGACAGTGTCATAACTATGAGAGCAGCTCAATGGAACATGTTGCAGTGTCACATGCATGAGAGCAGCTGAGTGAAACATGTGACAGTATTATACGTATGACAGCAGCTCATTGAAACATGTGACAGTGTTATAAGTATGACAGCAGCTAATTGAAACATGTGACAGTGTTATACGTGTGGCAGCAGCTCATTGAAACATGTGACAGTGTTATAAGTATGACAGCAGCTCATTGAAACATGTGACAGTGTTATAAGGATGACAGCAGCTCATTGAAATATGTGACAGTGTCATAACTGTCAGAGGAGCTCATTCAAACATGCTGCGTTGGCACACGTCTGATAGCAGCTCATTCAAACATGCCACAGTGTTATAAGTGTGAGAGCAGCACACTTAGACATGCCACAGTGTCACATGATTGAGAGCAGTTTATTGAAACATAGCACAGTGTTAAATGCATGAGAGCAGCTTATTGAACCATAAGAGAAACTGGAGCTCTATAAACAATTCCTAAAAAAGAACAAATAAAAGCCATACACCATCATATAGGCACCAAAAAACACCTGACTGGGCACAGTCAAGGCAAACTGTGAAAGAGCACACCTGCCACAGACAGGCCAGGGAAGAGGGTGTACATCAAACATATAAATACAGAGCCATCTGGAGTACTGAGGGTTGGAAGAAATGAGTCCATAGTCCCCCTTGGTATGTGTTCTGGCACAAATCATGAAAGGTACAGACAGACCGACCATGCTCACTGAACCCAACCTATAATACACTATGGCATGAGAAAATACCACAACCCGCCGCCAGGTCGCAATCCCGAAGGGTACGGGTGTGTTCTGGTGCACCCGGCTACCAACTAGGGACAGGCCACCATGTGAAAGGAAGGTAGTAAAACCAAAAGTCAGGGACAATGCCGTTAGAACTATGGTTAACAATTTAACACAGCAGCCGACCCACCTGGTCACAGTCCCGAAGAGTATGGATGTGTTCTGGCACATCTAGGCACTAACTAGAGACAGGGCACAAGAGAAAGGAAAGCTGCAAACAAAACAAACAAACTCTGGGAACATGTCCTCATCCACAGGCATATTACCATCTCACTAGATGTACATAGTAGGCTATGATATTAGTTAAATGATAGGAAGTTATACCCCCCAAAAAAACCACCAAAACTAACATAGATACTAACTACTTAAATAAATGCTGGTTGATGTCCCCGATACCAACCCAGAACCAGAACCCGAGCATACACCATAACATTCCTCACAGCTGTCCAGCATTGAAAACAAGCACCCTCGCGGCACTTTACCCACTATGGGCAGAATAAATACTGTATCAATAACAAATATATATTAAAAAAATGGCAGAAGCTCACGCAGTCGACATGTCACAGAGTTATACTATAGGTAGGAAGTGCACAGCACCCTGTGGGGGGCCGGAACATACGGTGGATAAGTAAGTGTGGAAGTAACTAGTTCACTCACACTGAACCCTCCTGGTCCCCTAGTGTGTTGTAAAACCGGTAGGTTTAGAACGAAGCTCGCCCGCCAGGGGCATTCATTCACGTCTAACGCGAGTGTGTTTGACAGGATGCTTACCAAACAACATGTGATGTGGGCTTTGGGCTACATCTGTTTGCACCACTATCTGTATGTTGTCAGGGTGTGTGCCTTGTTCTCTGCTCCTGGTTAGCTCACTGAGATTCATATGGATCTCCCTCAACAGGGTTTCCGCCAGAAAATAATTTGAGAGGATGCAGAATTGGGAGGGGGGGGGGGGGAGGGGGGGGGGGAGGGAGAGTCTGGGGGTCTGGAGGCTTTGTTGTCCCTGGCTCCTTGAATAAGCTTTAAAAAATAATTATCCCAACAATTTGAGGGTACAGAGTTGTACATTCAGAAGATTCACACTCCTCCACGCATATATATATATATATATATATATATATATATATATATACATATATATATATGTGTATATAGATATGTGTTGATGAGTGTACTATGGTTCAAGTCATATAAAATATATTGAGGGTGACCAGACGGGATGGCCGACTGATGGGTTGGCTCAGTGTCAGGATAATGTGACTGAGTGGGATATCAGATCATGGTGCTGGTGGCCTGGTATCCCAGTGGAGCAGCACTATAAAGTCGCCATGAGTGAACGATGTCACAAGTCGGTACCCATCCTGATTTGACCTTAGATGTTGCCAGGGTGTAAAACTCCAACAAGTAACCAGCATTGACGGTTCCATTAGTAGCAATACATCTGGTGCAAACAATAATGTTGATAGGTCATATCAGGACGAGTGCACTCATGGTGACTTTATAGCACTGCCTCACTGGGAGACCAGGCCACCAACACCGTGACCTGATATCCCACTCAGTCACATTATCCTGACACTGAGCTAGCCCATCATTCAGCCATCCATTCTGGTTAATTATGAGTTTTGGAGGGGGGGGGGTGCTTCTGTTACCTTCCTTGATTAAGCAGGGGGAATTTCAATTACGGACAATTCCTCTTCTTCATTCCACTATTCATTGCCCTATCCTAGTAATACTTAGAAGATGTTTGCTTATTTGTTGTTGTTTTAGGTCCTAGCAGCACCTAAGGTCGTATCAGGACGGGTACCGACTTGTGACAGTGCGCACTCATGGCAACTTTATAATGCTGCCCCACTGAGAGACCAGGCTGCCAGCACCATGATCTGATATCCCACTCAGTCACATTACCCTGACACTGAGACTACCCATCCTTCCCCTATCCTAATAATGCTGAGCGCCTGGCTAGGAAGCGAGAAGTATCAATTTGGCAGTGGAGAGCACTATAAAGTAACCATCAGTATTCACTCTAACAAGTCGGTACCTGTCCTGATATGACCTTAGATGTTGCTAGGATGTAAAAGAACAGCAAATAAACAAACAACAAACATCACCAGGATTTGAGCAGTAGGCCTACACTTCCCGTCTTTCTCACAGACCATAATTTTAGCATACTTTACTGTCTGTGTTCAGTACATGTCGTCTGCTCCCCGTAAGCTGAGACGCTACATTAATCAGCATCTATACCACAGTGCTCGACCTAATTCATTCGGTGTATAATAAACTCCAGCTATACTGTTCAGTGAATAGGACACAACAATTTCATTGCATTATCAAAAACAATGAAAGGGATGTAGGGGCCTACCCAGTCGCATTTTAGATGATACAGAAAAGTTTGTGGTGGAAGTGATTATGGAAAAAAACACCACAAAAAATGCCACCAGGTGGCAGCCTGCAGTAGGCATTCACAGAAAACAAGATCGCTCGGGTACTTGTGGTGTGGGCCGGAATGTGTCGGCATATCCAGAGTGTGCGCAAGCTTGGTTTTGGGGGTTTTACGTCCTGGTAACATCTAAGGTCATATCAGGACGAGTACCGACTTGTGAGAGTGTGCACTAATGGCAACTTTATAATGCAGCCCCACTGGGAGACCAGGCCACCAGAACCATGACCTGATATCCCACTCAGTCGCATTATCCTGGTACTGAGGTAACCAGTCCTTGCCCTATGCTATTGATGCCAAGCGCCTGCTGGCTAGGAAGCGACAAGAGAATGGGAGAATTAGACAAAATTGGAATATTTCTGTAGTAGAGTAGCTTATAAAGCTGTCAGTATTTACAGCTGAAAGTAAGCATGCCATGTGTTAGGATAAGGTTGTGATTTATGAAAAAGAAATGTTTGTCCACATCAGCAGTACAGCCCTTGAGATACTGCTTGAAGCTAGACGTCAGCTTGGTAAGGACGAGGATGTTGTGGATCCCCTGTCGCAGTGTGTGAGCACTATAATACGAAAGCCATGTGGAGCTTGAAATACCAAGAACAAAAATCATGTTTGGTGGCAATAAACAATTAAGGCATGTAGTATTCGCGACTAAACATTTCGCAAGCAATATGTTGCTGCAACACATGGCTGTTTCAAAGGACGATACCATTTCACATTTCGCAAAGATCTTCTGTCTTACTGCATTAGCCAGGCGTGTGTTTAGGCTAGATGCTGGGGGTGTTGGTATCTATGCATGCCACGCATATACCCACCGAACCAGACCTGAGCCACTGCGAGCAGCTAGCTCAGAGCAGCTCTGAGCAGCTCAGAGCAGCTCTGAGCAGCTCAGATTATGGCATTAGAAGGCTCTGAGAAGGTCTGAGCAGCCCTGTGTAACATGCAGTTGGTTAGCTACTGGAACCTTACGTCCCGGCAACATCTAAGGTCACTTGAGGACGGATCCTGCCATGCATCTGTTTCTAATATAGATGGAAGTGAGATTTCCCGATAAAATATCTTAATGAGACAAAATAACGCAGTGTGCATCATGGTGCATGGGTACTTAACAATGTCCCACCATCTGCCATATAAGCCGAGGCTGTGACGCGGCATGCTAGGTCCCAGCTTGAATCCTTCATAAGGGACCAGTGGAAACGTGGAATACCCGTATGAGTACTGATTGGCTTCATTCGAGAGTGCATAACATGTGCGGCTTAGAGCCCTGATAAAGAAGTCGTGTAGTGTGAATCCGCCATCACTACACTTACCTGAGGTCCTTGGGGAAGGCTGGCATCAAACGTAATAACGTACTCACCTGAAACAAGCACAGACACGCTTAGATTATTATTAATATTATTGTTCACAGAAGACCCCACAGTTGACTACAAATGGGTATCAAGTAATAAGCATAGAAACAGGATAACAGCACCGTAAATAATATATACATAATATATTACACCCCATATTATATTAAGTATATCATACTAACATTGTGTTATAATTTGCATTCCACTGCCAGTTTTAGTATTGCCCCTATTGTAGACCTTTCCTTTGAGCTGCTCAGATAACTTTCATCAAGTTTTTGTTTCGTTCAAGTGTTTTTATGCCTTTGAATAATATGTTGTCAGTGCTAATGCACTGGTCTTCCAGCCCTAATGACAATTGCCACTACACAGGAAACAAATCTACAACAATCTAGATAGACAATTACCGGGAAATAAGCAAAACATTGGTACATGATTGATAGGTAAAGAACAAGATAAGAGAAAAATGGCACATACACAGGGAGGTAACTATGTTAGCGTTAGTAGGGGGTGGGGCATAACTGATTATCTTTCTAGGGGTGACATACTCTTTGAAAGGGTGATGGTGGGATGTAGAGTTGGCCTTTGTGTTTGTGGTAATCTCAGGTGGGGCCTATTGAGTTAGTACATAGGTTAATATTGATTAATCATGTACCTCATTAGGATCCAACTAGAATCATTTCCAGGCTCATTCCATTGTAGATGGTTTTCTTTGGTCTAGTTGGCCGCTACTGGCTGACTTTACAGTGTATGTTTGTTTGGGGGAGAGAGGCCTTTTGAAACTTCTCACACATTAATATTATTGTGTTATAGTTTTCATTCAGTTTCTGCCATACACCGAACACCATGACTTTAGCAAGTTAGTTATTACATAGTTATATCACACTGGAAGTGATAACTAAATCGGTAGAGCGCAGGCTTCCCGTGCGAAAGGTCGGGAATTAGAATCCCAGCCAAGTCAAACCAATGACTTATGAAATTGATACTTATCGCTAACTAGCTTGGTGCTTGGCATTAATAGGATAGGATATGGACTGGTTAGTACAGTATCAGGACAATGTGACTGTGTTGGATATCTGGTCATGGTGCCAACAACCTGGCCATTTAAAAGAGTTACAATTCCAGGGGGACGAGTGTAGTACTAGTACTCGGCACTGAGCTCTCAGCTAAGACGCCACATAGACAGGTAGCTGCGGGTAGGATAGTGATATCACGGAGTCTAGGTGGTGTAATGGTTAGCACACTGGACTGGGATGCAAGAGATGAGGGTTTGATTCCCGCTTTAGGCGTAAGATTTCCCATTTCAATCACCCCCCCCCATGACACTGGTTCCATGACCAGGATCCTGTACAAGCTATGTCTTGTATGGTTCTTGAACCTACCATGTGTATAAATACATAGATGTAAATGCATTGCCTGTATGCATGTAATTGTAAGCGTTAAATGATCATTTCAAAGATTTACAATTCCTCGGGGGACAAGAGTACCTCTCAGGTAAGGAGCCACATAGGCAGGTAGCTGTGGGTAGGATAATATCACATAGTCTATGTGATTTAATGGTTAGCACACTGGCCTGGAATGCAAGAGATGTGGGTTCGATTCCAGCTCTAGGCGCAATATTTTCGTTTTCCATCACCCCCCTCCCACGGCAATACCATCACAATAGACCTATTTCATATAACGTCAGCATAGGTATTTAGGTCAGTGCGCACGCTGCTTGGCTGCAGGACGACGCACTCTCACACTGCAAACTCAATGGCTATGAGCAATCTTCATAGAGAAAAGGTGAAATATGTACAAAACCACACCATCTAGACACAAACCGATTGGCACACACACAGAAAACATATCTGACGGTGAGATTATATTAATTTTATAAGGTTAGTCTTCTGCATTTCTATTAATTTTGAATAAAATTGACATTTTTAACTGCCCGTATCAGCAAACTCAATGTATTGTCAATGGCCATGAGCAATCTTCATACAGAAAAAGTTAAATATCTATAAAACCACACCACCTAGAAACAAACCGCTTGGAACACATACATATAGAAAACATATTCAACGATGAGATTATATTAAATTTATATGGTTATGGGTCTGAATTCCTATTAATTTTGAATAAAATATACATTTTACACTGCGCGTACCGGCAAATTCAATGGAAGTGTGCATTCGTTCTGCAGCCAAGGTACGCGCGCATACACAATGTTTATAAACATTGAAAGGGGTCTGTCTATACACCCTGTCCCAGTAGCTCCAATAGCCAGCGAGCAGATCGGCTTCCCATCTCAGTACATACACCTCACACGCACACACACATACACACACAGCAAATAACTGCCAGGACACGGTGTTCTCACCGAGATAATCAGACAGGCAATATTGGTCTGTCAATTATCATGTTCTTTCACTCCCTCCTAAGCTGGAAACATTTCTTTTCACTTGTTTCATCTTGTGTAAAACGAGGGTCGCTATCAGGAAGCTAGATACCTGGGCGACATGACACTTGACAGCTTATCAGCCAGCCCCGCTGTACCTGTCTGTGTATCAGTGGGTGGGAGACGGCGTGTGTAGGGTGTGTGTCAGATTGATCTCAGGCACAGTTGCTTCTCGAATGGATCACTCAATAACCACCGGACACAATGTGTATATCTGCCAATGTGCTGGTGTTGAATGCTGGGAAATCTGGGAATGCTGGGAAATCTGGTGTTGGTGCTGGATTACTAATAATTCTAACTACAGTATAACCCCGTTAAACCAAACTTGAAGGGACCCTAGAAATCTGTTTGAATTAACCGATCATTGGTTTAACCGAGCTTTGACTTTGACTTGGCTTTGGCAAATATGAGGGTGCATTATGAATGTACAATATATGTGGACACTATGATTATTGTTTTGTTATGTATATACAGTATAACCCCATTAAACCAACCTTGGTTAAATCAAACGATCGGATAATCCAAACTTTGTTCGGTGACCCATCAAAATACTACCATTTATCATATAAAAAAGTCTCAGATGACCTTAAAACCACATGAAAGTTTGGTTTAATTGTACCGGAAGTGGCCTGGGGCTGACAATTTTGTTTGGATTAACCAATACTTTGGATTAACCGACTTTGGTTTAACCAACTTTTTTTATATGATAAATGGTAGTATTTTGCCGGGCCGCCGAAAAAAGTTTGGATTAACCGATCGTTTCATTTAACCGAGCTTGGTTTAATGGGGTTGTACTGTATGCGGATGTTGGTTTTATATTGTTCTGTGCAGGTTGGGTGGGTGATGTGGTGCGCATGCGGGAGTACATAAATAAATACACTTTTATTTTTAGTGTGGAAAGCGGTTGGGATGATGTGGTTAGTAGATGGGTATTAGTGGCTCATGGTGCTGGTGGTGGTGGTGGTGGTGGGGGTGGTGGTGGGGGGTGGGGGGAGCACTGTCACAAGTGTTAGGGCACTCAGGACAGGTGACAACGCAGTGATAGCCACGTGACTTGGACACGGGGCGCACCTGGCGGCAGGGAGCAGAAGCCATCCGTCACGTCACGTCACGTCAGGCGGGTCATCACAGACACCGGGGACAAGCGCACCGGGGGGCGGGAGGGGGCGTGGGGGAGGGTGGGGGAGGGGTGAGGGACGGGTGTGAGGGGGGGAGGGTTAATAGGAAAGGCTGTGAGGTGTAATACTTGCACAATGTAAGAGGTGGTCGTAAGGGGGTTGGGGGTGGTTGTTGTAGGTGGGTGGGGTGGGGGTGGTTGAGGGAGAGGGGGTGGGGATGGTGGTGGGGAGAAGGAGTGGGGGGTGGATTGTGAGGAGACGGTGAGGGGGCTGTTGTGGGTGCCGTGTGGCGTGGGGGTGGATGAGGGGTGATGGGGTTGAGGACTGTTGTTGTGGTGGGGTAGGGCGTGCTGTTGACTGGTGAGGGTGAGGGTGAGGGATTTGGGAGGGGGGTGTGGGTGGGGTGACGGGGTTAGGGGCTGGATGTGTGAGTGGGTGGGGGAGGGTGGGCCAGGCTGAGGGGGCTGTCGGCTGGTTGGGTGGGTGGGTCTTTTGGGGGGTATGGGTGAGATGTGTTGGGGGTGGTATTGTGTGGGGGTGGGTGCTGGAGGAGGGGCAGAGAAAGGGATAGGAGTGATGGAGTGGGTGGGGGGGGGACGTTGGTTGAGTGTGGAGGTTGTGTACTTGGGGTGTTAGAGTTAGAAAGCGTAGGGGACGGGATATGGAGGGCTGAGGAGTTGTGTGTGTGTGTGAGTTGTGTGTGTAAGTTGTGTGTGTGAGTTTGGGTGTGTGTGAGTTTGGGTTTGTGTGACTTGTGTGTGTGAGTTGAGTGGGTGTCAGTTGTGTGTGTGAGTTGGGTGTGTGTGGTGGGTGTGGTTGAGTTTGGGTGTATGTGAGTTGGGTGCGTGAGTTGGGTGTGTGAGTTGGGTGTGTGAGTTGGGTGTGTGAGTTGGGTGTGTGTGAGTTGGGTGTGTGTGAGTTGGGTGTGAGTGTTGGGCTTGTGTAAGTTGGGTGTGTATGAGGTGTGTGTGTTGGGCGTGTGTGAGTTGGGCTTGTGTTGCTTGGGTGTGTGTGAGTTTGGTGTGTGTGTTGGGAGTGTGTGAGGTGTGTGTGTGTGTGAGTTGGGTGTGTGTAAGTTGGGCTTGTGTTGCTTGGGTGTGTGTGAGTTTGGTGTGTGTGTTTTTAAATAACTTGCGCGATCTTTTTTTATCAATGTAGAAAATGAATAAACGTTGGTGTTATTAAGAACAACTGTACTGCATTACCTCGTAACTTTAATTATATTTTATTAGTTACATTTTGCTGTCATTTGACACAAATTTAACCATTTAGAAATTGCTTCTGGGATCTTTTTTTATTCTCATTTGACACAAATCAGACCTTCAAATTTCCATGTAAATTTCCATGTAAACATAAATAAATATGATTAACACTTATTTCTGTGAAACAAGAGGGACAAAATGCGATTAGCTTTTCAACATGAATATAGCCAGTAATGCTGATACAGCATTAATCCATCATAAATCAATCAATCAATCCTTAACCGAATCAAATTAAGCTATTCGATATGACTTTGTGTTAACAACTCTTTCCACAACTTTGTCTCAGTCCTCTGCCGTGGACTCGTAATGGGTGACCCGAAATTAATCGCTGATTAACCACGCGGAACAATTAATATACCACGCGTTAAAAATGGCTGTGAATGTGGAAAATCTTACCTCTAGCGCCCCATAGGATTTCAAGCTCGGGGACTGGCTTACTGATCTATTAATTCAAGATCGACAATGCCTGAATAATTGAATTGGCCTTCTTTCAAATGAACGCAGCGTTCAATCGAACTGTAGACTGCCCAATGTGTACACCTGTAGAAATACAAATCGGCTGAGACACCATGAGAAATGTGGAAGTGATAGCTTTGTATTGACAGCACGAAGAGGCTTAATGATAAACATTAAAGGCATTCAAGATGATTTGTTCTTGGTTTATGGAGTTTTACACCCTGGAAACATCTAATGTCATATCAGGACGGATACCGACTTGTGACAGTGCACACTCATGGTGATTTTATAATACTACGTCATTGAGAGACCAGGCCACCAGCACCATGACCTGATATCCCACTCAGTCACCTGACACTGAGCCAACCAGTCCTTGCCATATCCTAATAATGCCGAGCGCCTGCCTAGGAAATGACACTCATGGTTACTTTATAGTATGGCCCCCACTGGGAAAGCAGGCCACCAGCACCATGACCCGATATCCCATTCAGTCACATTATCCTGACACTGAGCTAACCAGTCCTTGCCCTGCCCTATTAATGCCTGGTGCCAAGCTAAGTAGCTACAAGTATCAATTTTGTAAGTCATTGGTTTGACTCGACTGGGAATCAAAGGTGGGAGTGTCATTAATACAACTAAACTACCTAACACATGTTTCTGGGTTACCGTCTTCAGCCTTGTGCAACCAATTATTTTCTCATAAACAACACCCCCCCCCCCTCACGTCACATGTATATATAGACATCGATGGTACATGTGTTTGTTTCTTGTAGTTTTACGTTCAGGCAACATCTAAGGTCATATCAGGATGGGTACCGACTTGTGATAGTGCACACACATGGCGACTTTATAGTGTTTCCCAACTGGGAGACCGAGCATGTCGGCACCATTACCCGATATTCCACTCAGTCACATTATCCTGACACTGAGCTAAAACCAGTCCTTGCTACTATCGTAGTAATGCCGAACGCCAAGCTAAAAAGCGACGAGTATAAATTTGGTAAATCATTGGTTTGACATGACCAGAAATCGAACTCCCAACCTTCCGCAAGGAAATCCTGCGCTCTATCCATCCGGCCATCGAGTCCGGTATCCATGGATGGGATATCAGGAGAGTCACGAGGCACATGTGTACGGTGTACATCTTAAAATTACTGTTGCTAGGACATAAAATAAAAAACAAACAAACAATCTTAAAATTAGATTCAGTCGCAGAAATCTGTTGGTGTATTCGCCACCTGTATGAGAGGGTCAGTATTAAAGTAAAAAGGGTGACAATCAATTCAGCTGTAAAGTGGTATTCTTACAATTGGCAGAGGTGTTGACAACTCAATAATGTCATACCCTGATACTATATGGTACGCTTGCAGACCTCCGTTAATTGGTATTTGTGTGTTGGAGTTTTATGTCCTGGCAACATCTAAGGTCATGACGGGTACCGACTTGTGACAGTGTGCACTCATGGTCATTTTATAATACTACATCACTGAGAGACCAGGCCACCAGCACCATGACCTGATATCCCACTTAGTCACATTATCCTGACACTGAGCCAACCAGTCCTTACCCTGTCCTAATAATGCAGAGCGCCTGGCTAGGAAATGACAAGTATCAATTTTTAAGTCATTGGTTTGACTCGACCAGGGTTCAAAATCGTGGATTCGAATCCCACGATATACCAAAGCGGGAGATGGATGCTCAACTCATTCGGCCATCCCGCCTGGTTGGTCGGTTAGTCCCTTAGCCTCCATTGCAGCGATCACTACCCTATGCACTATACCTTATCCCCGAGTCTAGCCACCTGGAAGGTGAAGGGGGAGGAGGGTGGCGGTGGTGGGGGCTGTACGACCGCCTCCTCCTCTTCCCCTGGTGTTATGCCATTATTTAACCCAGAACGAGTGGACAACAGGTAAACACGACTACAGGAATACCCCCCCCCCCCTCCCCACAACATACCCAACGCTGCCTTCCTCCCCAACGATACCCCGCACTGCCCTGCCCCGGACCAGACCGGAAGCCCGAATGAGTTGATCGGCCGTCTCCCATTTTGGTAGATCGTGGGATTTGAACCCCATGGGTTCGAACTCTGGTCGAGTCAAACCAATGACTTAAAATGTAAAGTTGTCACTTCCTAGCCCAGCATTCGGCATTATTAGGATAGGGCAAGGACTGGCTGGCTCAGTGTAAGGATAATGTGACCGGGATATCGGGTCATGGCGCTGTCGGCCTTGTCTCCCAGTGGGGCAGCACTATACAGTCACCATTCGTGTGCACTGTCTGTCACAAGTCAATACCCGTCCTGATATGACCTTAGATGTTGCCAGGGTGTAAAACTCCAACAACCAACCAACCAATCCCCTTCCCCCCCAACGATAGCATACACCGCTCCCCTCCCCCAACAATACACACAACACCCCCCACACACCCCTCCCACCCCTCTCCTCCCCAAAATAAACCACACTGCCCCGCCCCGCCCCACACTGCCCCGCCCGTGCCTCGCTGTGATGATCCAAACTCGCTGACCATCGGGACCCCAGGGATCCCGGGTGCCGTGCCACTTACCTGAGAGCGGGAGGTAGTCGTTGCCTGTGGTGCCTCCGGGGAGAGGTAGGTACTAAGGTGCTCGCCTGATTGGGGATGGCAGTGTGGTCCCAGGCTCCGGGGCGCCGGGCGCCGGGGACCGGGGGTCGAGGGTCGGGGGTCCGGCGCCGGGGATCCGGCTGTAGATGACCACCCGGGCAGCGACCACTTATCGGAGCAGGCGGGCTGTGGTAGACGGATTCAGTACGCCGCTGCAGTAGTACTAGTAGTAGTAGTAGTGAAGTAGTAGTGTAGTAGTATAGTTGTAGTGGTATAGTTGTAGTAGTACTATTAGTAGTATAGTAGTATAGTAGTATAGTTTTAGTAGTATAGTTGTAGTAGTACTTGTAGTAGTAGACTTGCAGTAGTAGAGTTGTAGTAATATAGTTGTTGTAGTGTGTTAGTAGTAGTGTAGTATAGTTGTAGTATAGTTGTAGTAGTACAGTTGTAGTAGTAGACTTGCAGTAGTACTAGTAGAGTTGTAGTCGTAGAGTTGTAGTAGTGTAGTAGTAGTGTAGTAGTAGAATTGTAGTATGGTTGTAGTAGTATAGTTGTAGTAGTAGAGCTGTAGTATAGTTGTCGTAGTAATAGTATGGTTGTAGTAGTAATAGCATAGTTGTAGTAGTATCATTGTAGTAGTATAGTTGTACTAGTAATAGTATAGTTGTAGTATTAATATAGTTATAGTAGTATACTTGTAGTAGTTGAGTTGTAGTAGTATAGTTGTAGTCGAATAGTTGTAGTAGTATAGTTGTAGTAGTAGAGTCACTAGTAGAGTTGTAGTAGAGTTATAGTAGTAGAGTTATAGTAGTAGAGTTGCAGTAGTAGAGTTGTAGTAGTGGAGTTGTAGTAGTAGAGTTGTAGTAGAGTTGTCATAGTGGAGTTGTAGTAGTAGAGTTGTAGTCGTGGAGTTGTAGTAGTAGAGTTGTAGTAGAGTTGTAGTAGTGGAGTTGTAGTATTAGAGTTGTAGTAGTAGAGTTGTAGTAGTAGAGTTGTAGTAGTAGAGTTGTAGTAGTAGAGTTGTAGTAGAGGTGTAGTAGTCGAGGAGTACTAGTAGTAGCCACACTGGTTGTAGTAGTGGCGGTAGTAACCACATGTGATGGGGAGGAGGAGGACGAGGAGAAGGAGGACGAGGCGCGTGAACTAAGGTGGGGGTGGGCGTTCCGCACCACTCTCTACGTAACCAACCACTGTCGGCGTGTGAAGAAAAGTGTGAGGTGTGAGGTGTGAGGTGTGAGGTGTGAGGTGTGAGGTGTGAGTGGAGTTATAATACTACAGAGGCAGTCTCCTGGTTATGGCGCCGAGCATAGGTTACACGCTCGGCGACCATTCACATCTACCTAACTCTTATCTACACACCCCGACACACCTATACTGCAGCGGCTCTGAGATAGAGGAGAGCGGGCATCACAGACCACACCTGACCCGCAGCTACCTACCGCCGCACCTCACTCACTCACGGCTTCACCCACCCCCAGCCACACAGGCGTTCCGCCCCACCTGCAGCGCCACCAAGCGGGATGCGAGTTGGGGGGGGGGGGGGGTAGAAGGGTGGGGGTGGGGAGGGGAGGGTAAGGAGTGGGGTGGGGAGGAGGGGAGGTGAGGGGCGGGAGGTGAGGGTGGTGAGTGGGTGGGGGGAGGGGAGGGGGAGGGGAAGTGGGGAGGTGGGAGGTGAGGGAGGTGAGCTGGGGAGGTGATAGAGGTGGGGGTGAGGATGGGGATCGGAGGTGGTAGATGAGGGTGGGGTGGGGGTTGGGGTGGGAAGTGGGAGGTGGGAGGTGAGAAATGATGGGTGGGAAGGCGGGAGGTGTAGGCGGGAGGTGGGTGGTGGTGGGAGGTGGGGGTGAAGGGTGGGTGGTGGGAGGCGGGATGGCCGGAGGCAGGCGGTGAGGGGAGGTGAGGAGTGGGGGTGATCAGGAGGAGGTGGATGTAGTGGGTGACGGGTGCAGTGTCCCACAACCAACCGGTAACCGGGTTTTGAGAAGCTCAATGATGGAGAAGGTGGGTGAGGGGTGAACAGTTCGTAGTGGGCCGTCCACTGCCTACCTGTATGCACCCCCACAGAACATCTAGGGGGGTCGGGCATGTCGGATGGGGATGGGGAATGGGGGTAGAGAGGAGGAGAGGAGGAGAGGAGGACAGGAGGAGTGGAGGAGTGGAAGTGTGGGGGAGAGGAGGAGAGGAGGAGGAGGAGGGAGAGGAGGAGGGGAGCGAGGAAGGGGAGGAGGGAGAGGAGGAGAGGGGAGGAGAGGAGAGAGGAGGAGAGGAGAGGAGAGGAGGAGGAGAGGAGAGGAGGGAGAGGGGGAGGAGGAGAGGGGAAGAGGAGGAGGGTGTAAGAGGAGGAGAGGAGGAGAGAAGGAGAGGAGGAGGGGAGGAGAGGAGGAGTGGGGGAGTGGATGAGGCCAGGATAGGAGGAGAGGAGGAGAGGAGGAGAGTAGAGGAGGACAGGAGGAGAGGAGGAGAGGAGGAGGGGAGGAGAGCAGGATAGGAGGAGAGGAGGAGAGCAGGAGGAGAGGAGGAGGAGAGGAGGAGGAAAGGCGGAGAGGAGGCGGAGAACACCTGTAATACCTCCTCCCGAGTGTTGCTGCTCGACCCACCGCTCCTCCAGGTGGTGGAGGGAGCATGCGGAGGGTGACTGTGTCTGTGTGTGTGGGGGGGGGGGGGGCGACCGTGTCTGGGGGGAGGAGGGTGAGCAGCTGCTCGCATGCTTACACACCCCTCCCACCGGCCGGCACTGATGATCACTCCAGGGTTGTGTACCCGCCACGTGCGCGCCCTTACGGCTCCAGTAACTCTACACTGGGGGGAGGGG
Organism: Branchipolynoe longqiensis; assembly: GCA_030323885.1. Taxonomy (NCBI): domain Eukaryota; kingdom Metazoa; phylum Annelida; class Polychaeta; order Phyllodocida; family Polynoidae; genus Branchipolynoe; species Branchipolynoe longqiensis. Next base: position 24,727,445 of record CM059194.1, read on the forward strand.
GCGGGGGTAGCCCGTCTTCGGGAACTGCTCAGAACTCCTCAGATATGCTCAGATCCGCTCAGATCTGTTCAGATCCGCTCGGATATGCTCAGATCCGCTCAAGCGAAATCAGATCCGCCCAGATCTGCTCAGATCTGCTCAGCTCTGCTCAGATCTGCTCGAAACCCCCCAGATCTGGTCACAGCTCCTCAGACCTGTTCAGATCTACTCAGGTGAACCCAGAGCTGCTCATAACTGCTCAGAGCAGTTCAGAGCTGTTCAGATCTGCTCAAACGACCCCAGAGTTGCTCAGGGCTGCTCACTGACTAACAGATAACAGACTCACTCTCATTCTCCGCCAGCCCATACAGCCACTCAGTCATTGTACTTGCTACTACGGTAGCAGACAGTTGAATTGAGGCAGATTTATCGTTGGTGTGGCGGGGCACTCACTACCACCACCCATTGAATAAACCCGACCTATTCACTGCTTCCCCCCCCCCCTTCCCCCAACTAACCCTCCCGCTCACCTCCCCACTCCCCACACTCACCACGTCCCTCTACAACATCCACTGAGTAGAGCCCGCCCACACGGCGCCGCATCGACGTACGGACCTGCGCAGCCACACGCACACCCACACCCACAAGCACACCCACACCCACATGCACACGCACACCCAAACCCACATGCACACCCACACCCACACGCAGACCCACACGCATACGCACACCCACACGCACACGCACACGCACACGCACACCCACACCCACACCACACCCACACCCACACCCACACACACCCACACCCACACCCACACCCACACGCACCCCCACACGCACACGCACCCCCACAGCACCGCACAGCAGCACACGCACACGCACACGCACACGCACACGCACACGCACATGCACACCACACCCACATCAACACCACACACACCCACCACCCACACCCACGCCCACACGCACCACACAACCCTCCGTACGCACATGACAGCACACAGACGCACATACCAGCACACCCAACACCCCACAACCATACCCACACGCACACCCACACCCACACGCACATGCACATCCACACGCACACCCACACCCACATGCACACCCACATGCACATGCACACCCACATGCACACACCACATGCACACTCACACCCAACACACACGCACACGCCACATCGCACACCCACACGCACTGCACACGCACACGCACACCACCACACCACACCACAACGCAACAAATGTACACGCACACTCACATGCACATCCACACTCACACCCACACCCACACCCACATCAAACACACACGCACACGCACACGCACACGCACACGCACACTCACACGCACACGCACACGCACACGCACACGCACACCCACACGCACACCACATGCACACCCACATGCACATCCACACTCACACTCACACCCACACCCACATCCACACGCACACCCACACGCACACGCACACGCACACCCACACCCACACCCACACCACACCCACACCACACCACACCCACACTCACACGCACACCTACACCCACACGGACACTCACATGCACACCCACACCCACATCCACACCCACACGCACACCCACACGCACGCACACCCACACACACAACCACACCCACACCCACACCCACACCCACACCCACCAGTCGATGCAGCCCCTCTCCTCCCCTTCCCTACGCACTCATACCACCCACGCACGCCCTAAGAACGCCCCATTGCTTCGACCCGAAATACGGAGAGAGAGGGGGTGGGGGGGATGGGGTAGCGGGAGAGGCAGACAGACAAATAGAGAGAGAGTGAGTGGGGGAGAGAGGGAGAGAGAAGGAGTGAGAGGGGAGAGAGGGAGAGAGATAGAGAGAGGGAGGGAGAGGGGAGAGAGATAGAGAGAGGGAGGGAGAGAGGCAGAGAGAGGGAGATAGAGGAGGGGAGAGGGAGAGGGATAGGGATAGAGAGAGGGGAGAGATGAGGATAGAGAGAGAAAATGAGACAGGGAACATGAAAAAAGAAAAACTACCTTAATAAATAAACAAACAACAACAAAAACCAAACAGTGGCCTCATCCCAATGCACTCTTTAGGGTCAAATAGCCAGACGGCTGGCCCTTGTAAAAATAGTAAAAAGGAGGAGCAGATGTGAGCTGTTCGCAGCTGCTCGGGACGCAACAAACGGGGGCAGGGTTTGGGGCTGGTCGGTGGTGCCTGTGGTGTGAGTGGATGTTGATGCCTCTCTCTCCATATCCAGTTGGTTATAGTTTATGTGATGGTTTTTATGTGCGGGGGTTTCTTTGGTTTCTCGCTCCCACTCTCTGTCTACACGCAGGGCGCGGTGGTTGAGTCGGTAGAGCGAAGGCCTCCCATGCGGGGTTTCGGGAGTTCAATTCCCGGTCGAGTCAAACCAATGAATTATCAGATTGATACTTGTCGCTTTCCTAGCTTGACACTTGGCATTACTAGGATAGGGTTAGGACTGGTTAGCTGAGTGTCAGGATAATGTGACTGAATGGGATATCGGGTCATAGTGTTGGACGCCTGATTTCTCAGTGGAACAGTAGGCTAATATAAAGTTGCCATGAGTGTGCACTGTCACAAGTCGGTACCCGTCCTGATAGTATGACCTTAGATGTTGCTGGGACGTAAAACTCCAACAACAAACCATGTCTACTCTTTCTCTCTCTCTCTATTTATCTCTCTTCGATCCAGGGCCCCATTCTATTTATCCGGCCGTGGTTCTGAGTGGAAGCAGTATATTTGTGTATGGGGGCTGGATGGGGGCGAGGGGGGGGGGGCACATGTGTGAGCGGGTGGTAGAACTAGCAGGTGGTTGCTGTTAAGTCTCCATGGCTGGAAAAGGACATGCGGGGGGCGGGAGCGGGGGGCGGAGTCACCCAGGGGCAGCACTTGAAGCGGAAAGAAGGTGGGGTGCAGGAGGAGGGGCGGGACTGCGGGCTGGGGATGGGGGTGGGGGTGGGGGTTGGGGTGGGGGTGGGGGTGGGGTTGTGGGTGGGGTGGGGGTGGGGGTGTGGGTGTGGGTGCGGGTGTGGGTTGGGGTAGGGTGTGTTGAGTCAGGTAGCGAGTCATTTATTCACACAGTGTGACACACCAAGTCACACCCCCCAAATTATCCACACCAACCTGTGTAACCCCTGCTCACCTGTTCACCTACCTTCTCCACACTCCCACACTTTTCAACACCACAATCACACACCTGTCCGTCCATTTCCACCTGCATTGCCAGAGACATTGAATCACTTTAACCATTGCAGCAAACACACACATACCTCCCATTGCTGTGCACACATTTCTAATGAAGCATGGCGAAGTCAATCGGTGCGAAGTCACCCACCACCCACCACCCAATTGAGTAGAGCCCACCACCCACCACCTACCACCCACCACCAACCACCCACCGGACCCCACCCACCACCCACCACCCACCGCACCCCACCCACCACCCACCGCACCCCACCCACCACCCACCACCCACCACCCTCCGCACCCCACCCACCACCCACCGCACTCCACCCACCACCCACCATCCACCTCACCCCACCCAACACCCACCGCACCCCACGCACCGCACCGCACCCACAGCCCACCACCCACCGTACCCACCGACCACGGCATCCCACCCACCACAAACCGCACCCCACCCACTGCACCCCACCACCGCACCCCACCACACAAACCGCACACTCACCCACCGCACCCACCACCGCACCCCACCACCGCACCCCCCCCACCTCAAAACGCACCCCACCCACTCCACTCTGACTCCATAGGGTTCAGCAGTAACAAGTTCTATTAAATTGATGTAGTATTCAGGTCTATACGGTGACAGGTACTCAATAAGCACATTAGTATTTAAGTTGGATATGTAGGTTCTAATCTACATGAGTATTTTTTTAATTTGATGCTTTTATCGGACTTTCCAAATGTAGCTGCTCTCAAACTATTGAGAGTTCCGCTGGTCCTTCAGGAAGCACTGGAGCTGTGTCCCAGCACACCTAGTCACAGCTTCAGTTTACATGGCGGAAGTTCAGATTGATGCCGCTCCTCCACTACACATCTTAGTCTTTAAACCCACTTTGTACCTACATATAACCACATGCCTCCTAGTCCTAGACCGTATTCTATTAACACGACCCGGGCGACACGGGTCACCCGAGTTGCTAGAATTTCAAATCGAACACCGCGAGTGGAGTCGCAAAACGACCCAATGCCAGTAACCCAAGTCTTGGCTGGGGTTGGGTAGGAGCGATGACGTCACATTTGTGCTGGTACCGTCCTGTAGCAGTACAAGTCATATGGGTTTTTTAATGTTTTTTTTTTTTTAAATCAGAATAATGAAATGGAAATATAACTAAACTATGCAATCAAAAATTACTTTAAATCCTATTTTGCTGTAGTTATATCGAGTTTAAAAAAAAAATGTTTTTGATTAAGCCACCATTTCTTTTCCAACCCCAAACGTGTTGGAGAGTGTTCGAGGGGGATATTCAAACGCTTGAAGCCATCCAAAGATCCTTCATCAGGGAGATTGACGACTACAGGCCCCTAGATTACTGAAAAGAACTGAAACTCTACTCCCCGCAATGAAGACGGGAAAGATATATATGATTATCTACACCTGGCCTATCCTGGTAGGACAAGTTCCCAACATTGGAGAGAATGGCATAGAGTCATCAAACCACATACGATGAGGAGGTACACGCTTGATTTGATTGCAGACTTAGCAATGCAGCTCCATCTGTCGTACAAAAACAAGCCTATGCAAGCTTCACAGTACATGGACCCCGTCTCTTTAATATAATGCCAGTGAACATAAGAAATATGACAAACTGTTCAGATGACCACATGAAAAGGCAACTCGATAAATTCCTGGCAAAGGTTCCAGACGAGCCTCAGATTCAAGGCTACACTGCACAAAGGAGAGCTGAAACCAACAGTATTCTAGACACGGCCAGATTCACAGATGGCCTGCAGATGCAGGAAGGTGGTGGCTGCGAGTCCATTACAGCGGGCAGCCCTCCTTGGTGACCCATGGATTGATCCCAGAACCAAGACAAGAAGCACAAGAAGCAAGAAGAAGAAGATTATGCAACCCGAGGATGTAGAGGCTGCGCGTGCACCAAGAATTGGCTCGAGTGACCTGAGTTGATTAATCGAATACGCCCCTGATGATCAAACCTGGTAGGATTCTTGCCATCCATATGTCTTTAATGTACATTGCAGTGAAATTGTCCTAGAAAATATTTCACATCAGATAAAATACCACTTTGTGTACCTATTATTGATATATATTCCATAATAACCAAGACAGACAATATGATTGGAGCGAGTCGATCACTCTGGCTGGTCCGAAAGACCCTCCGTTACAGTTTATTAAAGCAGAATTCGGTGAGGAACTGGGCAGGTGCAGAATGATGGCAGCAGCACCTGGAGGGAGAAGTGGGAAACGGAAAAATGCATGCCTAGTAGCAGACCAGTTCACCCCCAGGTCGCTCACTGTTTCCCTCGAGGACCTCAAATAGCAGGTGGATGTTATACTTATAGTAGTTAGTTGATATATATCAGCACAATAACAAATAGAGTAGATAACAATTACAATTACAAGACAATTACATAATTAATACTACGCGTATAATAAATTTATACATTCTTACGCACCAGCTTACGCACCATCTTACGCACCATCTTATGCCCCATCTTACACACCATCTTATGCACCATCTTATGCACCATCTTATGCACCGCACCATCTTATGCACCATCTTACACACCATCTTACGCACCATCTTATGCACCATTTTACACACCATCTTATGCACCATCTTACACACCATCTTACACACCATCTTACACACCATCTTACGCACCATCTTACACACCATCTTATGCACCATCTTATGCACCATGTTACGCACCATGTTATGCACCATCTTATGCACCATCTTATGCACCATCTTACGCACCATCTTACGCACCATCTTACACACCATCTTATGCACCATCTTACGCACCATCTTACGCATCATCTTATGCACCACCTTACGCACCATCTTACACACCATCTTATGCACCATCTTATGCACCATCTTATGCACCATCTTACGCACCATCTTATGCACCATCTTACACACCATCTTACGCACCATCTTACGCACCATCTTATGCACCACCTTACACACCATCTTACGCACCATCTTACGCACCATCTTATGCACCATCTTACGCACCATCTTATGCACCATCTTATGCACCATCTTATGCACCATCTTATGCACCATCTTACACACCATCTTACACACCATCTTACACACCATCTTATGCACCATCTTACACACCATCTTATGCACCATCTTATGCACCATGTTACGCACCATGTTACGCACCATCTTATGCACCATCTTATGCACCATCTTACGCACCATCTTACGCACCATCGTACGCACCATCTTACGCACCTGTCAAGATGTAAGCCGAAGCTGTGAACCACGCATGCTGGGTCACAGTTTCAGTCCTTCCTGAGGGACCAGTTGAACTCAGAATACATCCATTAGCTCATAGCCACTCCCACACCTATTCACGAGAGTACTTACTACTGCAGCTCTCAACCATTCAGACGCTCTCACACTCATCCCGGTCCCACTCACATCATCCAGCCCTCCTCACTCCTTAACACCACCGGCCTACCGTATCTGCCGTATCTTGACCCGTTGAGTTGCGTAGTAGAACTGACTTTATTAGCCGGCGACCTGCCCAGCTGACCTCTCGTGACCTCTCGTGACCTCTCGTGACCTGAGACCTTCTGCCTCTATACACACGACATCAGTATACACAACATCTTCCTTTTATTACAAAGTATTAGTTTAACATTAATCAGTAATAATCAAAGGGCGACTTGAGCTTATCCCTGGCCACATTGCTCATGGCTACCCTCTCTGAATAACTTTAATTTTAAATAACGTTACTTAAATATAACATACATGTTTTATTTTCAATTTGCACTTTACTCAACAATGTGACAACCTTAACTCTTAACACCACCTCATCTTTTATATATCTGTAGGTTTGTCGCTACACTTCCTTTGGCTTTACAGCCTCCTTATCGGGCGTACGATTCGACCATACCTTGTTTTGTATGCATCATTTTTTTGTTTCGTTTCGTCATTATTTTTGTTTCGGTCGTGATGTACCTGTTCTGTTGCACTGCTTGGACATTTGTATATGAATTTCCTGTTTCTTTGTATAATGTGCTCTGCCTTGTTCCTGATCTCGTAATCTCTGGGCCTCGGTGTTTCTGACTTTACAACCTGTCCTGACGCCCATTCCCCTTTGTAATCGAGGTATCGTACCTTGTCCCCCACGTTTAACTTAGGATGCTCTGTTCCTGCTTTTTTGTCAAAATAAGATTTCTGCTTTGATTTGTCCGCTATAATTTTCTGTTTTTTAGATGACTGGACCTTAGGTTTCAAATTCGCCGCGACAGTAGGTATTTTTGATCTTAATGTTCTCGACATTAGCATCTGCGCCGGTGAAGCATTCATGGAATGAATCTTGGCGTTCCTCATGTTAAGCAACATTATTGAGATATCTCTATTATCCATTACCGCTTTTTTCATCATTTGCTTTACTGTCTGTATGGCTCGCTCTACTTGGCCATTACTTTGCGCATGCATGGGAGTCGAATACACTCGTTCAAAACCATACTCTGTACTGAATTTACGATACTCCTCACTCTGAAATTGGGGCCCATTATCTGACACAACTACTTTTGGTATCCCATGCCTCGCAAACGTTTCCTTCATTACTTTGATCGTTGATAAACTAGATGTTGATTTCAATTCAATAACTTCAGGGTATTTACTATAGTAATCAATTAACATAATATAATTCTTGTTATCTACATGGAACAAATCTGCACCCACCTTTTCAAACGGCATGTCTGGCACTGAATGACTTATTAATGGTTCTACATGCGGTTTGTTTCGGAAGCACTGACATATCTGACATCTAGATATTTTGTCTTCAATTTGGCTGCTTACTCCCGGCCACAATACGTTATCCCTGGCTAATTGTTTTGAACGTACAATCCCCATGTGAGACTCATGAATTATTTCAATAACATTTGGTTGTAACGATTTAGGTATAATTATCCTGTTATCTTTCATCAACAATTCACCCTGTGTGGTTATTTCGTGTCTGTACGTGAAAAATGGTTTCACTTGATCTACTACTTGATGTGAATGTTCTGGCCAACCTGACTTGGTGAGTTTGATGATTTCCTGTAGTGTTTCGTCTTTCTTTGTCTCTACTGCAATATTCTCTGTGTATTCAGGTGCTATGTCTATTACCGCTATTGACAACTCTTTGTCAAACAAGTTGCTTGGCGAAGTGCTGCTTGTATGGGCCCTGGACAACGTATCTGCAAAATATAGATTAGCACCTTTAACGTATACCACTTTGATATCATAATTCTGAAGCCTCATTCTCATCCGTTGCATCCTGGCAGACAAATCATGCAACAGCTTAGTCATAATTGATATTAACGGTTTATGATCTGTTTCTATCGTGATATCTTTTCCATAGATGTACTCATGAAAACGCTTACACCCAAAGCACATAGCGAGCAACTCCTTCTCTATTACAGCGTAATTGCTCTGAGTCTTATCCAGTGCTTTCGATGCCATTGCCACTGGCAAATTATTTTGGAACAGTGTGGCCCCCAGGCCTGATTGTGACGCATCAACTTGCAACGTTATTGGTTCTTTAGCATTGTAATATTTGAGCACAGGAGCTTGCATTAACAATGACTTTAACTTCTCGAATGCTTGTACCTGCGGTTCTTGCCAGTGCCACGCTACATCTTTCTGCAATACTATTCTCAGGGGCTTAGTGATTTCTGACAATCTGGGTATAAATTTGCTCACGTATTCGACCATCCCTAAAAATCTTTGCAGTGCCGTTTTATCTGTCGGAGCTTGCATATCTACAATAGCCTGTACCCTATCCTGATTTGGCTTTAATCCATCGCAGTTAATAGATGACCAACATAATTAACTTCAGATCTGCAGATTTTAGACTTGCTCGGGTTCAACTTCAGATTAATTTCCCGTGTCCTGCTCAACACAGCTTCGAGCCTCGTGTTGTGCTCATTGATGTTACTACCGTAAATCAAAATATCATCAGACACTATCTGCACCCCTTCTAGATCACTTAACAACTCATTCATTTGCTGTATGAACAAATCCCCGGCAGTCTTTATACCGAAAGGAAGCCTTGTGAACCTGAACCTGCCCCATGGTGTATTAAGCGTGCATAGAATAGAGCTGGCTTGATCTAGCTGAATTTGCCAATACCCCGAGTTTGCATCTAGCACTGAGAAGTATTTTGCATTATGTATTCTAGCTACAACTTCTTCCACTGTACGAATTGGGTAAGGCCCCCTCAAAATAGCCTTATTTAACTTGGTTGGATCAAGACAAATTCTAACTTTACCCGGTTTTCGCACGATAGTAATAGAGTTAACCCATGGAGTAGGCTCTGTCTGACTCACAATTACTCCCATCCTTAACATCCTATTAAGCTCCACTTTTACGTCATCTACAATAGCATGCGGTATACGCCTTGGCGGATCTACTACTGGGCTTACATTTTTATCAATATGTATCTTTGCATTTACTTTAATGACACCCAGTCCTTCAAACACATCTTTAAAGTTTTTTACCGTTTTGTTCGCAGC
>CM059194.1:24737677-24862297 GCA_030323885.1 Branchipolynoe longqiensis
ACACTCACACATACAATCACTCATAGACTCACAGGCAAGTATACACACTCTAACATATACACCCACACACATTCACACACACAGGAACGCACACTGCCACAGATACAATCACACACACTCACACATGCATGCACACTCACACATGCAACCACACATAGACTCACAGGCAAGTATACACACTCTAACATATACACCCACCCACATTCACACACACAGGCACGCACACTGCCACAGATACAATCACACACACTCACACATGCATGCACACTCACACATGCAATCACACATAGACTCACAGGCAAGTATACACACTCTAACATATACACCCACACACATTCACACACACAGTAACGCACACTCTCACAGATACAATCACACACACTCACACATGCATGCACACTCACACATACAATCACTCATAGACTCACAGGCAAGTATACACACTCTAACATGTACACTCACCCACATTCACACACAGGCATGCACACTCTCACAGATACAATCACACACACTCACACATGCATGCACACTCACACATGCAATCACACATAGACTCACAGGCAAGTATACACACTCTAACATATACACCCACACACATTCACACACACAGGCACGCACACTCTCACAGATACAATCACACACACTCACACATACATGCACACTCACACATACAATCACTCATAGACTCACAGGCAAGTATACACACTCTAACATATACACTCACACACATTCACACACACAGGCACGCACACTCTCACAGATACAATCACACACACTCACACATGCATGCACACTCACACATGCAATCACACATAGACTCACAGGCAAGTATACACACTCTAACATGTACACTCACCCACATTCACACACACAGGCACGCACACTCTCACAGATACAATCACACACACTCACACATGCATGCACACTCACACATGCAATCACACATAGACTCACAGGCAAGTATACACACTCTAACATATACACCCACACACATTCACACACACAGGCACGCACACTCTCACAGATACAATCACACACACTCACACATGCATGCACACTCACACATACAATCACTCATAGACTCACAGGCAAGTATACACACTCTAACATGTACACTCACCCACATTCACACACACAGGCACGCACACTCTCACAGATACAATCACACACACTCACACATGCATGCACACTCACACATGCAATCACACATAGACTCACAGGCAAGTATACACACTCTAACATATACACCCACACACATTCACACACACAGGCACGCACACTCTCACAGATACAATCACACACACTCACACATGCATGCACACTCACACATACAATCACACATAGACTCACAGGCAAGTATACACACTCTAACATATACACCCACACACATTCACACACACAGGAACGCACACTCTCACAGATACAATCACACACACTCACACATGCATGCACACTCACACATGCAATCACATAGACTCAAGGCAAGTATACACACTCTAACATATACACCCACACACATTCACACACACAGGAACGCACATCTCACAGATACAATCACACACACTCACACATGCATGCACACTCACACATGCAATCACACATAGACTCACAGGCAAGTATACACACTCTAACATATACACCCACACACATTCACACACACAGGAACGCACACTCTCACAGATACAATCACACACACTCACACATGCATGCACACTCACACATGCAATCACACATAGACTCACAGGCAAGTATACACACTCTAACATATACACTCACACACATTCACACACACAGGCACGCACACTCTCACAGATACAATCACACACACTCACACATGCATGCACACTCACACATGCAATCACACATAGACTCACAGGCAAGTATACACACTCTAACATATACACCCACACACATTCACACACACAGGCACGCACACTCTCACAGATACAATCACACACACTCACACATGCATGCACACTCACACATGCAATCACACATAGACTCACAGGCAAGTATACACACTCTAACATATACACCCACACACATTCACACACACAGGCACGCACACTCTCACAGATACAATAACACACACTCACACATGCATGCACACTCACACATACAATCACTCATAGACACGCAGGCCTGCACACTCACACACAATCCCACAAATGCATACACACAGGCACACACACATATGCATGCACACCCTCAGACATACAATCACACACACTCACACACAGGCATGCACACACTCACATATACAATTACACACACTCACACAAATGCATGCACACACTCACACATACAAGCACACACTCACACACACAGGCACGCACTCCCACACACAATCAGACACATTCACACACAGGCACACATACAATCTTCCATCTATACACCTACAAGCACACACACACTCTCACCCAAACGTACAATTTTCCACACGCACATTCCCACTAAATATATCTAGTGTGTGTGCCGCGAGGGGTGCCACCCGTATACAACTCCCGACAGCTGGGGGGTGGGGGGGGGGGGGGGGGCACTCCACCAATGCGCCGGGGGAAGTAGGAAAGTATATATGTTCCCCTAGCATTTATACTTGTATAATTCGTTATACATGACATATATATTTATATACACACAAAACAGACACCCACACCTACAGATAAATACCCCTCAACAGAATCCAAATATATTTACTTAATTTTGAAAAAAAGAAAATACAAAACGAATAGTTTCCTGGTGTCCTTTGTCTGCACAAATAGCAATATCAGCTTAAGCTAAGATTCCTTCTATGCGGTATGCAGTATGCGGTATGCGAATGGGAAGATTCCTTCTACGCGGTAAGCGGCAAGCATCTACCCCCCACCACCAATACCATATTGTAAAAATATACGGATTTTCGGTTAAGAATTATATATTGGCAGAGAGCATTATTATTCTTGGATGTCGGAGTGGGACTTAAGTTATGTAAACTAAAGTAACTAAAATTAATAAAATCCCACTCCCATTGTACATGATGCTGAGTGAGGTAAACTATATGTTATATATTATGAGTGGAGTTGATGGAAATGTATATGATGCTGAATGATGTAAACTATCTGTTATATATGATGTTTGGAGTTAATGAAAAGAGTTCCTTTGCAAGAAACAGTACATGATGATTGAAATGTTCTCTATGTGTTCATAAAGAATACAAGGGAGGAAAAGAATGATTTTACTATCTATATCTATATACATATCTGTAACTGTTTGCAACATCCTGTCCACCCAAGACCACCCACTGACCCACCTGCCTAATTTGCATATGTATAGAGTGCACCACCTGCTGCTAGTTTGAGTGACAGCCCCTAATGGGGTGGTCACCCACCCAGTCTGTGGGGAGTGTCTCATTGGCTGGCTGGGGAATGTCCGGTCACCTGACTCCCTTGGCCTATCCTGACCACACACTAGTCTCAGCTAATTAATTATTCATGAGTTTGCTTCAGACACACTGAAGGAAAATCACTCTCATCCTGGCTCTTGAGTGAGACACACCTACTTTTGAGCAGGAACCCCAGACACTCTGTCTGATGCTATCCAAATTCATCTATTCAAATTGAGTGTATCCACAGCCATAGGACTCCTGTCCCATGGGTTGTGGGCACTGTTCAGTATACAGGCTAAAGTGACAATGAGACATAGTGTGGGCAGTATATGAGGAGTGCAGGTGCTAGGTCACATGTAAGGGGGATGACAGGAGTTGCTGCCAATAAAGCACAACTTATTCACTGTTCATCTTTGTGACTAGTTTTCCTTCCTCTTTCCAGACATGGTTAAATTGATTAGGCTGATTGCATCACAGGTGAAATGAAGGGGGAGAGTTTTGTAATTACATAGGGTGCTCACAGCGGCAGAGCACTCGTGTTTTTATAATATGTTTCCCCTCAGCACCCCTGTGCGTGACCGTTCCGTAATGATCAGTCGCCTCTCCTAATCTAAAACTAATGGACAAGTGCGACTGATGTTTCTATTCGCATACTGCATGCCGCATGCCGCATGCCGCACCGATCGCTACAGGGACCGATCGAGTTGCCGCATTTGCATTTGCATTCGCATTCGCATTTGCATACCGCGTGTAAGGGATGTAGCCCATTCACTTCAAGGCGTCTCCATTTTTTGCCGCATTCGCATTCGCATACCGCATACCACGTGTAAGGAATCTTAGCTTTAGGGCAATTCGAATTCCATGACATGTCACACAGGAAGCAGGGAAGCAGCCACTCTGTTTGCTGATCAGTGGGATGGATGATGACAGATGTGAGGTATAAAGTACTTATGCAAATATTATACATGCATGTAATTATCCTGATTATTATTATTAGTAATATTAGGTTATCGTCTTTACCTACTGCTCCTACAGCCTCATTTGGTATTCTCCTTTGTAGATATTATATATACAATATATATAATATTATAATATATATAATATATATAATATACATAATATATATAATATATATAACATATATAATATATATAATATATAAAAAAAATTATAATATATATAATATATATAATATATATAATATATATAATATGTATAATATATATAATATATATAATATATATAATATCAGTAATAATATATATAACATAATACATATAATATATATAATATATATAATATTATTATATAATATACATAATATATATAATATAATAAGAAACATATAATAATAATATATATAACATATATAATATATATAAATATAAAAAAATAATAATATATATTAATATACATAACATGAATATAATATATATAATATACATAATATATAATATACATAATACATATAATATATATAATATATATAATATAATATGTACATAATATATATAATATATATAATATATATATAATATATATAGTATATATAATATATAATATGTATAATATATATAATATGTATAATATATATAATATGTAATATATCAAATATTATATATGTATAATATATATATAATATACATAATATATATAATATATAGACTGTGTATATGGGGGTGTGATGGGCTCCTTCGTTTCAATATTATTATGGCTAATTATTATCACTATTCGCTACTTCCCTGACTTGTACTCCACTGCGGTGTCACTTTGTACAAAGACTAATCCGCTAGTCGGCGCTGCTTAACCGGATTATATATATATATTCAGACCGATGCTGTCTATTCTTACATATTCGATGCGCCAGGTGATGCTTTGATCACAGTATTTTAGGCGTGTGTGTGTGCCAAGACACCCCCTATTGCATTGCGCACCGTATCTGACCCGCATCTTCTTCTTTAATTTAATTCAGTTGGGCGGTTATCCCAGCCAGATATGGTTCTGTTCATTTAATAACCCGTATTACCCACACTAGTTCTTCATTGTCGCCTTGTGGCCCATACACAATGTATATAATGTATATAATAAAGATAGTATATATAATATATATAATGAACACCCTGTAAATTCTGTTAAATATAAATGAAGAGCGTGCTTATAAAGATATTTAATATATATATACATATATATAATACATATATATATATATATATATATATATATATATTCGCAGGGCGTGTATATGAAGGCATACACATATATATATATATATATATTCATTTGATTATGAAGCGTATGCATACACCAACACGGTGACAGGGCGCGCTCCATATTACTACGCGACTTCCGCTGAAACACTTGATCCATCCGCGCCGTGACAAGTAGGTGAGCCGATCGACAGCTGACCTTTTTACTGCTTACAGGATGGTATTATTGAGCGCAAATTATTAACGTCCCACCGGCTGTAGGTGGTTGAACGACTCGCCGGGCCAGGGAACACTCACTCACGGGACTTTTTATCTTTGAAAAAGTGCAATATTTGTGTTAAACATATTATTGTCATTATTATTATTATCGGCTTTTCCTATTTGAATCAAGTTCGCTACTGAACTAAAAACGGACATAGCCCGTTCACAAAAAGTAAAGTAACGCTTGTTTTATTTAACGACGCCTCTAGAGCGCATTGATTTTTTTTATTGTATCATCGGCTATTGGATGTCAAACATATGGACATTCTGATATATTTCTTTGGAAGGAAACCAGCTGCCACCACATAGGCTACTCTTTCCGATAAGCAGCAAGGGGTATTTTATATGCACTTTCCCACAGACAGGACAGCACATACCACAGCCTTTGATGAACCAGTTGTGGACAACTGGTTGGAATGGAAAATAGCCCAAACTGCAAATGGGTCAATAGAGCAGGATCGATCGGATGACCAACACCTTTACAGGTGGACACTCTACTGCCTGAGTTACGTTCTGCTCCCATAACCCATTCACAGCGCCACCTATCAGTTAACCACTACCTAAGTGCTACGAGTTATTCAGACGCAGTGGCCGAATCGGTAAGCGTGCAGAAATACACAGCCCCCACCCCCACCCAGTTTGTGGGACGGCTACCGACTTGTGGCAGTACACATTCATTGTGACTTTATAGTACTGCCCCACTGGGAGACCAAGCTGCTGGCACCATGACCTGATATCACAATTACTCACATTATCCTGATACTGAGCTAACCAGTCCTTGCCTTATCCTAGTAATGCTGAGCGCCATGCTAGGTAGCGACTACTATAAATTTCGTAAGTCATTGGTTTAGCTCAGCCGGGGTTCAAAATCCTGACCTTCCACAAGGAAGCCTGCGCTCTACCGATTGGATCACCGCATCCGGTTCGACTATTTAATGTGTTTATAATAAAGAACTTTTATATATAAACAACGTTTATTCATAATAAAATTATGTATTTTTAACAAGTCGAAATATTGCATAAAAACAGCTGTTTTCCAGTTGACTGGAGGTGCAAAGAGAGACTTCATTTGGTGTACCATCACCTCTGCCAATTTAGGATTTCCACCGCTGTGTATAACTTACAGCGTCATCAAAGGCCAGTTGCTCTCTTACCATGTCTATGTGGTGTGGGAGGTTAAAAAATCCCCTGAGTCGGTAAAAGTGTAGGCTCGGGCTTTCTATCAGCCAACTGTCTAATGGTGAAAACAAGTCTATTCCGACTTATCCATGATCGGCAATATAAATCATTAAGAAAGAAAAGGCCATGCACTTGGCACCTTGCAGTATGGATTCATAAAAGTGGTTGGTGCCCCCCAATTGGCTAAGCTAAGCAACGCACTGTTACATCATCTTTCTAATTTATTGTTATTGTTTACAGCTCTTCAAAGTGTCGCATACACGTATATGTACTCCCCCCCCCCCACCCCCTCCCTCTTCCTTTCGCCACCTATAACACAATTGTTGTGGGGAAATAAACAGTTTATTCATCAGAACATACTTTTTTTTTCTGCGCTGAGGTAATGCTCTTCCGGCTATGTACATTACATTGTAGATATGTAGTTCTGCGGGTACTTATACCCCTGTCACACTACGATGTAACGAGCCAACGTATGGCGACGTAGGTGACATTTCGTCATTACGTTGAGGTACATCGAGTTACGTCATGCTTAAGTTAGACTGATATCGATTTACGTCAGGTTAGGTCGAGCTACGTCAGCGCGTGTCGAGGTTTTGGACATGTTGAAAACTTTCGACGTATCTCGACGTGATGCTCTGACGTTCGGGTGATGTTACACTCACGTTACGCCAATGTTAAGCGTGCGGCGGGGCTGCATCGGCTACATTAGATCAGCATTGCGTTTCGTCATAATGATGTACAGGGAGGAGGACTTTGCAGCTCACGCCGGCGATGTTGCACTGACGGCAGCCTCTCGGTTGGTCGACGTCGACTCACATCGGGAAAAACAATTGTGTCCGACGTGACAGCGACCGCTACTGTCATAACAAATAATTCCTTTGACCTCTCGCGTAGGTACGATGCTATACCGACGTTACGCTCATGTCAACTATGCAGCATTGATATCCCGAATTTGCATATTACCCCGAGATTATCGACGTGTTAAATTTATTTTCACATTGTCCCTACGCTGGCGCATTACATCATAGTGTGACAGGGACTTTAGATAGGGTATATTAGTAGACTATGGTTTAGGTTTAATGTGTTAGTGGGTTAGCTATTAAGAGTAAGTTCAGTATTACGGGCTCTTGTGGTGGGTTGCTGTATAAACTGTATTGTTATCATGGGTGAGGTGTGTGCGAGGGAGGAGAGGGGTACACATAAACAATGGCGCCCCGCCCTCTGTAGTAATAATACAGGTGATACACTTGACTTGACTTCTGGGGGGTTTGTAACGTTACGACGGTTACCGGCTGCAGTACTGCAGCAATATAGAGAGGCACCGATAAATCAGTCCAATCTTTGGTTGAAGATTACTCTTCTGGTGGGATGGTTGTAGAAGCTGGGGACAGCTTTACAATCTATTAAAGGACTAGTTGTTAGGGCAGCCCAGAATGTCTCTGGTCTGGTGGTAGCAGAGCACTCATATCCAGTCAACAGCAGCAAGGGACCAGGAGGAAGAGACGGGTAAAGGTGGGTTCAGCGGTTCCAGCAACAAGAACAAAGCAAGAGAAACGATAAGGTAAAGTGCCCCACCCAAGCAAACAACTCCCTTGATCAGGGGGAGAAGTAAGCCCGGGAGAAAATAAAAAAGGGTAGAGTATAGGAAAGAGAAATGAGGAGAGTTGAGTCAAAGGACCATGTCTCTTTGCTCTATGCTGACCAGCCGGCGAGCCAAAGACATGGACAGAGTAAGAGTAGAAAGTGAAATGCTGGAGGGCTCCCCCTCCTGGAACTCTTTTCAGACATTATCAAGGAGGAGCAAGGCCAGCAGAGAGGAGTTAGAGAGAGGTGTGGACGAAGTGCGGTCCGGATAGCAAGTGCAGGTGATACAGGCATGAGGCAAATGTCAAGGTGGTGCCACCAGGTGATGCAGAAGGCCTGGGCAGTAGATGACAGGAGTGTCAGATAGGACGAACTGTGAAGACAGTTCATAACTAATCGGCTTCCGGATAATTATACTCGTATATGAGGCTTATGCAACACATATATCATATGAATGTGTTTCCATCAATATTGGGCGCCATGCAGTGTACACTGCAGTGTAGGTAAGTTTGATTTAACCACCACTCTCAAGCCTGGAGATCGGGAGTTTGGTTCCCGGTCGGATCAAACCAATGACTTATCAAATTGATAGGCCTACTTGTCGCTTCCTAGCCTGGTGCTCGGCATTAATAGGATAGGGCAATGACTGGTTAGCTCAGTGTCAGGATAATGTCACTGAGTGGGATATTGAGTCATGGTGCTGGTGGCCTGATTTCCCAGTGGGGCAGCACTATAAAGTCACCATGAGTGCACACTGTCACAAGTCAGCGCCCATATTGTTATGACCATAAATGTTGCCAGGACATAAAACCAACCAACCTGCTCAAGCCTACTCACTATATGCATTCAAGTGCAATTCTTATCGGTGAATGCTTAGTGAGCGCGGGCCAGGAGGCGTAGATGCCAGGAACCAGCGGGTAATGAATGTTCACTCCTCAGCGTCCGTAAAAGATTTACATGTTTTGGGGGCTGGTGAACTCTACTAGCCCCGGCGCATTCCTCAATAAGAGGGCGTGTACACAACTAGCATGCACCAGAGGGGATAGCCGAATGAGTTCAGGGTCCGTCTCCCGTTTTGGTTGTTTGTGGGATTCGAACCCATGAGTTCTATTGATTGATTGAGTGATTGATTGGTGGTTGCTTTATGCCGTGTCGGCAGCATAGGCCATATTCACGACGAGCACGGGTTCGAAGTATGTTCGAGTCAAACCAATGACTTAAAAATTGAGACTTGTCGCTTCCCAGTCAGGCACTCTGCATTATTAGGATAGAGCAAGGACTGCGTGGGTGACTGTCAGGATAATGTGCCTTAGTGGGATATCAGGCCATGGTTCCGGTGGCTTGGTCTCCCAGTGGGGCATCACTATTATGTTGCCATGAGTGCACACTGTCACAAGTCGGTACCCGTCCTGATTTGACCTTAGATGTTGCCAGGACATAAAACTCCAACAACCAACTGACATGTTTATCTGTCTCTTCTTCTGTCTTTCAGAGCGAAAGGACGCATCTATCGCACATTAGTAGCAAACTAGACGAAACCTTTTTTTAGTACATTAATTGATTAAGCAGGAGAAAATTCAATCAGGGAAAATTGGTCTTCCTCATTCCACTGCCCTTTGCCCTATCCTAATAATGCCGAGCGCCAAACTGAGTGGTGACATGTATCCATTTTTAACGTTGCATAGTCCGATGATTTTGAGTTTCTGTTATTTCCTGAGATAAAGATATTAGGTTGATCATTACGACGCTTCTCCCGGCGACCCGTCAGCGTTGAAAATAAAATCTTGCGCGTCGAGAAACGTTAAAGATAGTGGAAATATGGTGAAATTGGACATTGCCACAGCGTGTTGGTAGCGCGCGGCCAAAGTTGTGGTAACGTTTATCGGCGCTTTCTCTCTGTGTCTGTGTGTGTGTGTCTCTGTGTCTATGTATGTGTGTCTCTGTATGTGTCTCTGTATGTGTCTCTGTCTGTGTCTCTGACTGTGTCTCTGTGAATGTGTCTGTGTCTGTGTCTGTGTCTCTGTGTCTGTCTCTGTGTCTGTGTCTCTGTCTCTGTGTCTCTGTCTGTGTCTCTGTCTGTGTCTCTGTATGTGTCTCTGTCTGTGTCTATGTGTCTGTGTCTCTGTCTGTGTCTCTGTCTGTGTCTCTGTATGTGTCTCTGTATGTGTCTCTGTATGTGTCTCTGTATGTGTCTCTGTCTGTGTCTCTGTCTGTGTCTCTGTGTGTCTGTCTGTGTCTGTGTCTCTGCCTGTGTCTCGGTCTGTGTTTCTGTCTGTGTCTCTGTCTGTGTCTCTGTCTCTGTCTGTGTCTCTGTGTCTGTGTCTCTGTCTGTGTCTCTGTCTCTGTGTCTGTGTCTCTGTCTGTGTATCTGTCTGTGTCTATGTCTGTGTCTCCATCTGTCTGTGTCTGTGTCTGTCTGTGTCTGTGTCTGTGCCTCTGTCTCTCTCTCTCTGAGACACAGAGACACACACACATACAGACACACACAGACACATATACACACACAGATACACAGACACACACACATACACAGAGACACACACAGAGACACACATACACACACAGACACAGAGACACAGACACACATAGACACACACACAGACACAGAGACTCACACAGATACACAGAGACACACACATACACAGAGACACACACAGAGACACAAATACACACACAGACACACAGACACACAGACACAAATACACAGAGACGCAGAGACACACACACCCAGAGACACAGAGACACACACACAGACACACACACAGACATAGAGACACACACAGACACACACACAGACACACACAGACACACACAGAGACACACACACAGAGACACACACAGACACACACAGACACACAGAGACACACAGATACACACAGAGACACATACATAGACACAGACACATACACAGACACAGACAGATACACAGACACAGACACAGACACAGACACAGACAGAGACACAGACACAGAGACACAGACAGAAACACAAACACAGAGACACAGACACAGACACAGACACATACAGAGATACAGACACAGACAGAGACACAGACAGAGACACAGACAGAGACACAGACAGAGACACAGACAGAGACACAGACAGAGACACAGACAGAGACACAGAGACAGAAACACAAACACAGAGACAGAGACACAGACACATACAGAGACACAGACACATACAGAGACACAGACACAGACAGAGACACAGACACAGACAGAGACACATACAGAGACAGACACAGAGACACAGAAACAGACACTGAGACACAGACAGAGACACAGACAGAGACACAGATACAGACAGAGACACATACACAGAGACACACACAGAGACACAGAAAGAGACACATACGGAGACACATACAGAGACAGACACAGAGACACATAAACAGACATAGAGACACAAACAGAGACACAGACAGAGACACAGGCAGAGACACATACATAGACAGCCACAGAGACCCAGACAGAGACACATACAGAGACACAGACAGAGACACAGACAGAGACACATACAGAGACAGACACAGAGACACAGACAGAGACACAGACCGAGACACAGACACAGAGACACAGACAGAGACACATACAGAGACACAGACACAGAGACACAGACAGAGACACATACACAGAGACACAGACAGAGACACATACGAGACACATACAAAGACAGACACAGAGACACATAAACAGACATAGAGACACAGACAGAGACACAGGCAGAGACACATACAGAGACAGCCACAGAGACACAGACAGAGACACAGACAGAGACACAGACAGAGACACAGAGACAGAGACACAGACAGAGACACATACAGAGACAGACACAGATACACTGACAGAGACACATACACAGAGACACAGACAGAGACACAGACCGAGACACAGACCGAGACACAGACACAGACAGAGACAGAGAGAGACACAGACAGAGACACATACAGAGACACAGACACAGACAGAGACACATACAGAGACACATACAGAGACAGACACAGAGACACACACAGAGACACACACACAGAGACACACACAGAGACACAAACACACACATAGAGACACAGAGACACACACAGAGACACACACAGAGACACACACACAGCAACGTGTCAGTAACATCCCTCCAACGCGCTTGTAACGTGTGGCGACGTCCGCCGAACGTCCTCCTAACGTCCTTACCCATATATTTGCGCGCGTTGTCGATCGCTGTTTTTTTTTGACAAGCTTAAAACCTTGGGCGACCGGCAACGCGCGCCGACGTTGACCGCCGACCATCAACGTCAAAGATAGTGTACCGAAATGTACCGACGCCCCGGTAACGCGCCCCCAGCGCGTCCCGACGTTTCACTTATTATCGCCCAAACACACCACACGTCGTCGTGTCGCTGGCGAGAAGCGTCGTAGTGTGACTCCACCATTACATTCGATTGAAGTAACTTTTATTTTAAATGGTTACCTTTTGAGATATTTGAAGTGCAAATGTACGAAATTAATTTTGGCAAGCTTGCCAAAACTCTAACACCGTAGGCTTATGCAGGAACAGGTTCTATTAACTTAACTAAGTATTCTCTTATATGTGGTGACAAATGTTTAATAAGTGCACTAATATTTAAGTTAGATATGCAGAATCAAATCTAGATAATTGTTTTCATTTTGAAAATTTGATGTTTTGATCAGACCATGAAGCTTTAAGTCATTACGTTGACTCGACCAGGGTTCGAACTGGCCGGTTTGAGTCTCACGATCTGCCAAAATGGGAGACGAACGCTCAATTCATGGAGCCATCTTATACCCCTGTCACACTACGAGGTAACGAGCTAACGTGAGCATAACGTGGTCATTTTTCGTCATTACGTTGGGTTACGTCAGAATGACGTTAAAATGACGTCGAGCTACGTCACATTACGACGTGTTACGTCGAGTTATGTCGAGGTTTTGGACATGTTCAACAATTTCGACGTAGCTCGAACGTAAGGGTTTACGTTCGCCGTACGTTCTGTTCACGTTCAGTGAACGTCAGTGATGTTAAAAGGACGTTTTTCCAACGCTGCTCACTACGTTCAACTACGTTCCACTACGTTGACCCACATTAAACCGAGTGCAAATGCCCACGTGGCATAATGGGAACGTCAGGAGAATGTCAGGAGAACGTCAGGAGAACGTCAGGAGAACGTCAGGAGAACGTGCATTCAACATACGTTCAACATCTCATGACGTAGGTAACGTCATATAATGTTCTTCTGGCGATGGAATAACGTTCATAACGTTTCGTGAGCGTAATGACGTTGACCTCTCTCGTTGAATGACGGTATCACTACGCTTTACCGACGTTACGCTCTCGTCCACTACGCTGCATCCACGTTCAACTTGTGCATAATTTGCATACTACGCCCAGAAGTTCAACGTTCTTCACGTTCTCCCTACGCTGACGTCATTACGTCGTAGTGTGACAGTACCATTAGAGAGGTTTAGTTTAGTTCCATGTCCATTCGCAATAGGTAAGTCCTGCAACGTGAACGGCCGGGGTGGGGTGGGGGTGGGGTTGGTGGTTAGGGGGGGGGGGGATACGTTAATTATTCATTACACCACGAGAACATACGGCTTTCGTTTCACCAACTCAACACCAACTACTTAATTCATCGAAATGGTTGGTTGTTGGAGTGTTACGAACTGGCAACATCTAAGGTCATATCAGAATGGGTACCGACTTGTGATAGGGCACACTCAAGGCGACTTTATAGTGCTGCCCAACTAGAAGACCAGGCCACCTGATATCCCACTCAGTAACATTATCCTGACACTGAGCCAACTAGTCTTTGCCCTATCCTAATAATACCGAGCGCCTGACTAGGAAGTGACAAGTATCAATGTGTAAGTCATTGGTTCAACCAACCTTGCATGGACGCGTTTAAGATGACTTTCATATTTCCCCTGGCTAGTACAGGTCGTCATCCGCCAGATGGCGTCACGACACGTGGCGTGGCGACGCTGTGGTCATTATCATCGCCGCAACCGGAATATTTCAGTTAATTTGGGCCGAAAATGTAGCGGAAATATCAGAGTCCCAGTGGCATGCTCAAACTGGGCGGCTGCACGTGAGGGGAGGCCGGCTTACTACTGTGATAGGCCGAGTTTCCCACGAAGTAGACGCTGGATGAACGAAGAGACAAGAAAGTACGCTTCTAATGGCCCTGTCACACTACGACGTGACTACGTCAGCGTAGGCACAACGTGAAAATAATTATATTACGTCGAAGTTATCGGCGTAATATGCAAATTGTGGACGTGAATGCCGCGTAGTTGACGTGAGCGCAACGTGAAAGTAACGTCGGCGTAACGTCACAGGACGTTCAGAACACGTTCCAATCACGTTCGGATCACGTTACGCACGTTACCAACACGCTACGGGATCGTCAATGACGTGAACTACGTGACGACACGTTCGCAACACGTTATAACGACGTTATCGACCCGTCAGCGTGTCGCTCTGGCTACGCTCCGTTACGTCCGACCCCCGTTAACTTAACGCTGCCCACACGTTACGTCGTAGTGTGACAGGGGTATAAATGTGGGTCAACGAGTGGAACGTAGTGGAACGTAGTGAGGAACGTTTGCCTAACGTCCGTTTAACGTCATTGACGTTCGCTGAACGTGAACAGAACGTACGGCGAACGTAAACCCTTACGTTCGAGCTACGTCAAAACTTTTGAACATGTCCAAAACTTCGATGTAACTCGACGTAACACGACGTAATGTGACGTAGATCGACGTCAGTCTAACGTCATTATGACGTCATCATAACGTAATCCAACGTACATCAACGTAATGACGAAATATCACCACGTTAGGCTCACGTTGGCTCATTACGTTGTAGTGTGACAGGGGTATAACGTTTATTACTGCTACGTCCACCGCCGCGTCACACAACCAAGTGCCCCGCCCCCTGACAAGTCAGGTCACACATTGAAGGCCCAGTCATATACGGGTTAGTGGATGTAGTTGAACGTAGTGGAGGCTAACGTAGTTGAATGCAGTTGAACGCAGTTGAACGCAGTTGAATGCAGTTGAACGCAGTTGAACGTAGTTGACCATAGTTGAACGTAGTTGGATGTAGCTGAACGTAGCTGAACATAGTTGAACGTAGTTGAATATAGTTGAATGTAGTTGAACGTAGTTGAACATAGTTGAACGTAGTGCAACACACTGGCATCCATACTTCTCCATGATGAGAAGGTGATAAGAATGTGTGTGGGCCGTGAGTTCCGATTTAAGCTTTGGACATGTTCAAAAGAGAGGTACGTTTGAGGCAGACGTAGCCTCCATGATGATAACATACTCTAGCATACTCTAGCGTACTTCTTAATGTACTCTAGCATACTCTAGCACACTCTAGCATACCCTAGCATACTTTGACCCGCACAAAACCTTGGCCATACTGCCGTGGTCACATAGCCGTTTGTGGACGAAGTTGAATGTAGTGGAGGGTAACGTAGTTGAACGTAGTTGAACGTAGGTGAATGTAGTTGGATGTACTGGGATCCATGCCATAGCATACCAGCATCCGTACCATAACATTGTTATCTGTACCATTAGGTGGGTCATCAACCAAAACCTGTACCTTAAGGTATTTGAACGTAGTGACAGCACGTTTCACCGACGTTTCACTGACGTTATTCTATCTACGTTCAACTACGTCCACTAACGTATATATGTGACCAGGCCTTACCTCTCACTGAAGAGGGCTATGCTAGTCAGATGCAGTAGAGAGCAGGCTACTCCGGGCTAGCGTGCTGCCATCTGACGGAGAAGAACTGTGACAGTAGACGGCGTAGTCCCTGCAGCCACCGCGTCGTGTTTAAACGCATGTACGGACTACAACACTAAACACGGGCAGCCCCCGGCCCTCACCGGACGCGGTAGCTGAATCGGTAGAGAGTAGGCTTCCCGTGCGGAAGGTAGGAAGTTCAAATCCCGTCCGAGTCAAGGCAATGACTTATAGTTATATAATTGGCGCTTGGCACTACCTGGCCTGGTACTCATACATACAAGTATATATGTGTGTACTATATATACAAATATAGATATATATGTATATATATATATATATATATATATATATATAGTGAGGTGCACTCACCTCCGCAGGTAAATACCACATTCACAGGTATGTGTGGGTAGGTTGATTGCATCGTTAGGACGCCATACGTGGTATGACAAATATGTAGGTTTGAGTCCCACTGTACGTACAAAGTGTCCCTTTATTCGACATATACACAAAGTGCACGACCTAAATATTTGTAGGCTCTGTCACACATCACCGGATTGGAGAAACAGAAAGAAACGAAACAAGGTCCATTGATATCCGGCAAAGTCTGGTTTGTGTCCGTTGCCTATCCTTTGTATATCCGTTGATATCCGTTGATGGCCAACCCTATCCGTTACAAGTTTTGAACATGCACAAAACTTGGAATGGATGCCGCTGGATTGACGTCTCTGGTTCTTCCACGGTTTGCGTTTGCTTGGTCTGCTTATCGTCCGTTGGCTATCCGTTCATGTACATTTCATGTCCGTTTCATGTCCATTCGTTCGGCAGCCTTTGACCCAATATGGCAACATTTTGACACATTTGAATACATTTTGATACTTATCATGCCCGAAGACCACCGGACTAGACAATCTTTTTAATATTTTTTTTGGGTAAATATTTTTATTCATCTGAATACATATTTTGTCAGCGCCGGGGCACTGGTCTTCCAGCCGTCGGAGTGATCGCATTTCATCTGTACATAGTGGAAGTAGAATGTGTCGCATTGTGTGCAGCACAACCCATTCTGAACATAAAAGAAAGTGGGGGAGCAGCCTATGCTGCATAGTGTACAGCATATGTACTCACCATAGTGCAAGGCATATGCATCAAGATAGAGTGTGCAGTAATGTACACTAGTGGTTAAATCATATGCTGTGTTTGTATATCAGTTAGATTTGGTTTTAATAACGGTTAGCCTTTAAATAGTGCCATGTTGTGCATGTATAGTGGTTTATATTGTGTGCATTGCTGGTTGAAGATGTAGTTATTCAGTGGTGGTAATGGGTCTAAAGTAGGGGTAGTGGGTCTCGAGTCATTGAGTTATAATAGTTGTTTGTCAAATGTGGATGGGGGGGGGGGGAGGGGTCCATGGGTACGGGGGGCGGACACGCAGGGAGAGAGCAGGCATGAGAGAGGGCAAAGTCAATGGGTCGTTCACCAGGTCGTATTATATATTTGCAGTGCCAGGTTTTGGGCCTGAATAACCAGGTGAGCTCTGTATGCATTTTTAAAGGCAAGGATCAAACCTGCTTCTCTGGTTTTGGTTGGGAGCTCATTCCACATGACACTTCCTTTAGAAATCGGAGCTCTCATTAACTTATTTGTATTAGGGTTGCGCACCCAGAGCAGAGTCGATGTCCCCCTTCTCGTTACCCTGGTTGTGCGATCTATGTATTTGTCATCACTCGCACGTTTATACATCAACGTCATTAGGTGTAGGTTCCTACGTACATCCAGAGTGTCCGTTGCTCAATCCGGCATAGTGGGACAGGCACTTAAGTGTGAAGCTAGCAGTTTGTAATTATGAGAATTACAAACCCAGAGGAACGTGTGTAGTGAGGTGTACTGACCTAGTTGGTTGGTTGGTTGTTAAGAGCTTTACTCTCCGGCAACATCTAGAGTCATATCAGGATAGATACCGACTTGTGACAATGTACATCCATGGCGAATTGTTAGTGCTGCCCCACTGGGTGACCAGGCCGCCAGCACCATGACCTGATATCCCACTCAGTCAAATTATCCTGACACTGAGCTAACCAGTCCTTGCCCTATCCTAATAATGCCGAACGCCAAGCTAGGAAGCGACAAGAATCAAATATTAAGTCTAGTACTGCTAGTAGTAGTACCAGCCTAGTGATGTTCTACATTTGAAAGCAACTCCCAACAATTGTTTGTTGTTGTTTTATGTCCTATCAACATCTAAGGTCACATCAGGATGGGTACCGACTTGTTACAGTGCATACTTATGTCAATTATGTAGTGCTGCCCCACTGAGAGATCAGGCCGCCGGCACAATGACCCGATATCCCACAGTCACATTATCCTGATACTGTGCTAACCAGTTCTTGTCCTATCCTATTAATGCCAAGTGCCAGGCTAGGTAGTGACAAGCATACATTTTAGAAGACATTAGTTTGACTCGGCCGAGAATTCATACACAGGTTGCGATGCCGTGTCCGCTCTTCGGAGACACGGCATCGCAATCTCCCATAAAAAGGCTAAGGCTCGAATCTGTGGCTGTGTGGGGAAGCTAGAGTGAAATCAATACAGACAAAGAGAAAGTAAGAGTATAAAGTGTAAAAAAGAAGAGAGAGTCAAGCCCTCTGGTTTATTATTTATATCGTTACATGGGTTCATTGTAGAGTATCGCCCCACCCCTTTCCCCCAATGGAAAACAATCATTAATGGCCCTACCAATAGGGATCCAGCATTCCTGGTCCCCATTGCTACCTGTGGTCTGCCCACTACCACCAAGCTGTATGGCACCATGGCCACCACCAACCTTGAACTTTCAGTGTGGCGATCACTATCCCAGCAGAGGGGGTAGGCCCTGAGTGCACCCACACCCAGACCTGCCAGCACCACTATGTCTATTTACATCCCACTCAGGCACCACCAGCACTTACATATATATATATATATACATACGCCTGGTCACGTACACCGGATCAGTAATAGAACATTTGCATTCCCCCCTATGCCGTATATCAGAATATTTTACCCTTCCATAAATAGTTCATATGCACTATAATTGATAAGGCCGGAAGGACCAGCGCCTCGGTGCTGAAAAAAGATGTTATTCAACTGGAATAAACAATTTGAACAAAAAATAGCCGATGTTTACTTGTTGTGCTTGGGGGTCGCTAAACAAACAAACAAACAAAAGCACTTCTGAGGTGTAACAAACAAAATGGCGGCTCGTTGAAAACAAACACAAACAGAGGATCAAGGCAGGACAACAAGTGAAGCCCTAATAAACTAGTGTGTGCGCTCATTTAACCTAACTTCATTTTCTCACCGATAGTTGCAGCATTCGCGGTGGCCGAGTCGGTAGAGCGCCGGCTTCACATGCGAGAGATCGGAAGTTCGGTACATGGTCGAGTCAAACCAATGACTTATAAAATTGATACTTGTCACTTCCTAGCCTGGCACTCGGCATTAATAGGATAGGGCAAGGAATGGTTAGCTCAGTGTCAGGATAATGTAACTGAGTGGTGATGGCGGTCTGATTTCATAGTGGGGCAGCACTATAAAGTCACCATGAGTGCACATGCTCACAAGGCGGTACCCGTCCTGATATTACTTTAGATGTTGCCAGGACGTAAAACTCCAACAACCAACCAACCGACAGTTGCAGATGTTGGTGCGTGCACGCATTAGACAAACGCTTTGGCTGGTAGTGTTCGTGTCACTCACTAGGTGACGCCGTCTCACCGGACGCCATTTGATTCGAGAGACTTCCGGGTGGTGCGTGTTTTGGGCCACATCCTACTAACAAATCATCAACCATATATGGCTTGGTTTGTTTGTTGGAGTTTTAAATCCTAGCAACACCTCAGGTCATATTAGGATTGGTACCGACTTGGTTGGTTGGATTGTTGTAGTTTTACGTACTGGCAACATCTAAGGTCATATCAGGGTGGGTAACGACTTGGGACAGTGGGCATTGATTGTGACTTTATAGTGCTGCCCCCACTGGGAGACGAGGCCGCTGGCACCATCACCGGCTGCCAAAACACAGTCACATTATCCTGATACTGTGGTAACCAGTCCTGGTACTATCTTATTAATGCCGAGCGCCAAACTAGGTAGCAACAAGTTATCAATCGTGTAAGTCATTCGGATATATGGCTTGGTTGTTGGGGGCTATACGTGCTAGCAACAATTCAGGTCATATCAGGATAGGTACCGATTTGTGTGCACCCATGGCAACTTTATAGGGAGGCATGGACTACCAACACCATGACACAATATCCCGCTCAGTCACATTATCCTTATGCTGATACTGAGCAAAGCTATCATTCCCTTATGATATTAATGATGAGTGGCAGGATAGTGTGTAGTGACACGCCTAAGTTACGTCACCGGTTTGACTCTCACATGGCAAACCAGCCTGCACTCTTTCTGATTCATATATACACATCGATATATATATATATATATATACAGTAAAACCTCTCTAACCGACCACCTCCACAGATCGACCACTCCCCGAGATCGATCACTTTATTTGGGTCTCAACAATACCATTGTAAGGATATAGTAACTCTCTAAAGCGACCACCTCCCTAAATGGACCACTTAAATTCGGTCCCATGGTCGGTCGATTTAGAGAGGTTTTACTCTGTATATATATATATATATAATAAAAATTCCAGTGCGCGAGTGACAGTATTCGTGGCAGTGGGGAGGTGGCGCCAGCTGTCCCACCCAGGGGAGGGGCCACCCATAAAGTAGTACACAGAATCAGGGTGGCCAGTAGGGGATATTCCCTTACGCGCCTTTATACTCGCATAAGTTTTATACATCACATATGTATATCTGTGATGTATAACAAATTATGTGAGGATAAAGGCGCGGAAGGGAATTATTATCTATTTTATTGTACCAATTATTCTATTCCGCCTCCGCTGCTCGAATGGGGCACCACCACCGGTTCCTATTGTCACTACTGGGCACGCCAAACTGCCACTCGCAGCAGACGATTCTTTTCTACAATCCCCTAGCCAGCGAATATACCCTAATCCCACTAGTATTATCGTGTATCTTGTTTGTACTGTAGCAACCCTTTTACATATATATATATATATATATATATATATATATTGGTAAATATAGACCCAATAGATGACAGAAACGAGTATTGGTATATATATGATTGCATAACGCATTATGCAAGTACAAAATGTATAAAGATATGCAAGGGAATTATTATTATATTGTTAAACTCTGTAAGACTCATTACTGTACCGGTGGTGCCGCCTGCGACCCTTCTCACCTCCGCCGGATGTTGCCAAGTGTCAGTCGCATCGGAGGATTTTTTCTTTATATATTGGACTGGAATAACGACAGGTAAAATTCCTACCAAATTCTGTATATTTGGTACAAAAGTATAAAATTGGCAGATGGCACCACCTGGAGGGCAGGAGGAGAGTTACGGTAGCTGCTTGATGGCAGACCTCCCGCTCTCCAGGCTGCAACCCAAACTCCGGGGAGGAGCGTGACATAGCTCAGGCGGTAGGGTGTCCACGTGTGAAGCTGTGGGTCATCAGATCGATCCTTCTCAATGGACCCATTTGCAGTTTGGATTATTTTTTATTCCAACCAGTGGTCCACAACTGGTTCATCAAAGGCTCTGTCTGTGAGAAGGTTCATATAAAAGACCCCAAGCTGCTTATCGGAATGAGTGGGCTATGTGGCGGAAGCAAGTTTCCTCCAAAGAAATATGTTAAAATGACCATATATTTGCTGTTCAATAGCCGATGATAAAATAAATAAAATCAATGCGCTCTAGAGGCATCGGTAAATAAAACAAGCTTTGCTTTACTTGGTCCGAACCTTCAGTAACCCAGACTACCCAAGAACATATCAAAGGAGGTTACAGGATTAGATGCAGCGAGTAGAATAAGATAATAACAAAGCAGGAGAATAGACTACATCGCCATTCCAGCGGCGCGGTGCATTGTGGGGTGCGTCAAAGCAAAACAAACCCGCGAGAAGCACATGGCACATGCTAATACAATGGGTGCAGTTATGAAATGTGCTAGTTTCAGCTCATCTCAGCTCTTGTTTGAAACATAGAACACTAACTAAAAAACTATATATAATAAATTAAGATATTAATCTTTTATCCAGCATTGCATTTACATCAATATAATCAGCACCTCTTATGCCATTTGCATTTAGATTTATACAAATCTGGGCACTCAAACTAGTGTTTAGAGCCATAGCCAGAGCCAGTTTTACTTATTTTATTCATGTTTTTATTCATATCCTGTGGTTAATTACATATGTAGAAATAGAAAATGAGTAGAGTTAATCAAATATTGGTTATATATTTCTTTGGAACAAGGTTTTGTTGACACATTTGACATTTTAATATTTAGAAGAAGAATTACTTATATTTAATCAATGGCGATGTAAACATCAGCCTGTAAAGTGACTGAAATTGTATGTTTCTTAGCTCAAAATGCTTAATTATGGAGAGTTGTGTCTTAAACATATTCATTATATTATTATATTGCATCCATCCATCCATCTTTGTGCCAAATTGTTATGTACTTTTTATTAATTTTGAATAAAATTGAAGTTTTGCCCTATGTCTATCAGCAAATTCAATGTCTGTACGCCTTTGCTTTGCTGCCAGCGCCGTTTTCAGCGCATGCGCAGTTGGAACGGTGATCTAGTCTATTACATACATGAACAATATTTACATAAGTACGTTATAGCTCACATATATTAGTAGAACTTTGTCGTCAGGCCGGTTCACTCAGTGCACCACGGTGTGTCCGTGTCCATGCGCATGCGCACGCCCCATATCTAGGTCATCCAAACGCCGGCCGGGACTACATTAGCCGTGTTGTTCTTCAGGACGAGCTTGACTCCAGGCACCACCGGCCTGCTTCAAGTGACTGCTTCAATGATTTTCATTTCAAATCGATACGAAATTTACGCCATACGGAGGCTGGCCATGAATGTTTAATTCGGCCGCCAGGGGAAGGCTATTGTTGGCGGCGGCCACTAGGTGCGCCACCCGTCTAGCTATCATCCGAGGCATGAGCCTCGTTTATGTCCTCTATTTGATGTGCTTTACTAAAAATGCATGCACAAATCTTGGCCACTCCTAATAAATACCATGAAATGCTGATTTACAATTTGGGTTTAAGTTGCATAATCCAATGGGATATTTAACCTCCCACATCGCATAGACATTGTATGAGAGCAACTGGCCTTTGATGACGGTGTAAGTTATACACAGCGGTGGAAATCCAAATTGCCAGAGGTGATGGCATGGGGAACTGAACCACCAAACTTTCAGATTAGGAGTCAGACCTAGAAAAAAAAGTCAGACACTCTGACCACTCCGCCACAGAGAACAGGGAGTTAGGGGGTTTTAGTCTTGTTTTTATTTTATTGTTAAGAAAAAGGTTG
The DNA here is from genome assembly GCA_030323885.1 of Branchipolynoe longqiensis. Classification (NCBI taxonomy): domain Eukaryota; kingdom Metazoa; phylum Annelida; class Polychaeta; order Phyllodocida; family Polynoidae; genus Branchipolynoe; species Branchipolynoe longqiensis. Next base: position 24,761,518 of record CM059194.1, read on the forward strand.
GCGAAATTTTTGTCACACGGCTGAGGCGGAAAGCACATAGGAGGGAGGGTCGGGGTCGGGCCGTGTGTTTATCGGGTTGGTAGTATTCTAGGTCTGAAACTATTGTTCCAAGTACGGTTCAATATTAACGCTCAATCTTCTCCGCTTAAAGAATTATGTTCCTTTATTGTGGTTTTATAATTGAGCACCACGAACCCAGCACATTTAATATATTAGCATGTATTTGGTATTTTTTGCTTATCGTTGTTACACGATTTGAAGGTTTTATAATATGTCTGGGGCTCAGCATTAATAGGATAGGGAAAGGACTGGTTAGCTCAGTGTCAGGATAATGTGATTGAATGAAATCTTGGGTCATGGTACCGGCAGCCTGGTCTCCCAGTGGGGCAGCACTACAAAGTCACCATGAATGCGCACTGTCACAAGTTAGTACCCGCCCTGATATGACCTTAGATGGTGCCAGGATGTAAAACTCCAATCACCAACCAATCTGAGAGTGAGTGTGTTTCAATTAGCGGCGTGCAGAGAGGTTATGTGATACCCGGGGCCAACTCCTTGGTTGTATGCCCCGAAAACTCAAGTATAAGGTCTAGTACTGAGAAATGCTAGCTAGGAAGACATTTTAAATATGCCCCGTTATCGATGCCTGGGGCCGGCACACCAATTGCCCTCCCCTCTCTCTACACACTACCGATGTCAATGCTGGTAGACCTTTTCCCATAATGGGCTCAGAGTTTTTTTGTTAGCGATGTTTGAAGATAATTAAGGGTTCAGCCCTGCTGCATTATTTATCATAGTGAGACCTGAAAGCATGATTTGTGAATAGTAAGATGAGTCACAACGACCCACTGCAGGCTTTGAACGATGGCCATGTCACCTGGGCCTTTATGTTTAACTGCGCGATCTAAGCTTTACCTGTTGCTGTTGGATTGCTAGTTTTTTGTTTTTTTTGTGTTTTTTTCTGCGGTTATTTTATTCGGGTTAATCATCAATTGTGGTGGCTACTTCGGCTAGTTTAATTAGCCATCACATGTGCAGAATGTACATCCTTTAACTGAACACTTCTTACTACCCAACAGGAGAAAGTAGATCATGGGATTCGAACCCCAGTGTTCGAACCCTGGCCGAGTCAGATCAATTACATCAAACTGCATACTTGTCGCTACCTAGCCTGGCGCTTGTCATTACTAGGATAACCATTACACGATGACCATTACTACGATGAGGAAGACAAATTGTCTGCGATTTAAAATTCCCCTGCTTAATGAACTAATGTACGCAAATGACAAAAAAAACAACATTAAAAGTGCATTAAATTGTTTTAGTAAATGAATTATTCATTTGTATAATTACTTTCTGAATACCTGGGCACTGGGCAGCGGGGAGGGGGGGGGTCAACTTTAATCCTAACATTATTAGGATTGTGAAAACGATTGACATTAAATGACTGTCCTTAAATAAAATCCATAAGTTTAATGTCAAACATTTGATTGATAAATGACTAATTCAGTCACAATTGTGAATCATGCTATGAAGTTAAGTTGATTTATTTAACTAAATAAGAAGAGAAAGAATTCAAAATAGTGCTGATGGTGGGTAAAAGTGCCATTACTACACCGAAGCTATCCCCAAACTCCTATTCCCAAAACTACAGGGGGTGGTGGCCGTATAGGTAGAGTGCAGGCCTCCCATGCGGGAGGTCGGGAGTTCAATTCCCAGTAGAGTTAAACCAATGACTTATAAAATTGATACTTGTCAATTCATAGCCAGGCGTTCAACATTAATAGGATAGGGAAAGGACTAGTTGGCTCAGTGTCAGGATAATATGCCTGAGTAGGATATCAGGGCATGGTGCTGGCAGGCTGGTATCCCAGTGGGACAGCACTATAAAGTTGTGGTGAGTGCACACTGTCACAAGTCGATGCGTGTCCTTATATGACCTTAGATGTTGCCAGGACATAAAACTCCAAGAACCAACCGCCTTCCTTCGGGTCAACATGGCCTGACCCAGCCTTGACCCCATTAAGCCAATGATTCACGATGATTCACAATGAAACCACCAGGAATTTGTTAATACAAACTGTCCTGTCAGCTGGTGGTCTTCAATAGTGGGGCAGGAAGTTATCTTTAGCTCAGAGCGTGTCCTCCTCTTCGCTTTAATCTGTTATTAAAAATGTTCACATTATTACTATTAGCACTGAAGGATTGCGAAACTCCTGATGCCTACATACTACCTACCGCCAGAGGGATTACATTCCTTTGTGATGTCACACCTGCAAATGGGAGGTGTATATCAACCACCACTCTGCACCCGCCCCCGCCCCCCCTCCTGCCCTCTTGTGTGGATTGTAGGTACCATCCTGCCACCCAGTGCGCATGGCGGCTACACGACTCCTGCAGTCTGCTCCCTCTTCAACTACGCTGTGCCCACACTCTCTCTCACAGCCCTCAGGCTTGACAACCCCCAAACTTGACTATCCAAGAACAAGATCTTCCTGAATGAGTTCGGGAAACTTGAAAACATCCAACACCGGGCTGCCAGGCTTGTCCTCCGTGTTCCCAGCACCATCAGGATTGAGATCCTCCTCGTCGAATCCGGCCTCCCTCCCCTCCACCTCCGAGGCAAACAACTTCTCACCACCCACCTCACAAGAACCCTCTCCTCAGGCCTTTCATCAACAATCTGCAGAGCCACCTCTGAGATGGGACCCGCAGTCACCCTCACATCTCCTACCGCCTCAAGGATGTCATTACCACCCTCAAGAACTCCCATAGACTCCACATTGTAGACTCTTCCCTGAGCCCTCACAGGCCACCATGCCTTTCCATTCCAGTGGAAACCTGAACCACCAACCTAGTTGCTGCCAAGGCTGTTTACACCACCCCAGAACTCCACTCCCTGGTTCTCGAGGCCATAACTCAGGCGAAGGCGGACTTCCCCCTCGCTAAGATGGTCTACACCGATGGCTCCCTTAACCCAACATCAGGTAGAGCCGGAGCCAGAACCTTCATCCCCTTCTCCAACACAAAGAACACCACCAGGGTGTCAGACTTTGCTTCCACTCTCGATACCGAGCTTGCCACCATTCACTTGGCCCTCGAAGACCTCTACAATTCAAGTGCCATCATCATTACTGACTCTCTGAATGCCATCAAAGAGATCGCTCTCCCAAATGCCCGACATTCCCTTGTCGACGTGATCCAGACTATAATCTTGACCAGACATCAGGCACACCTCAACACAGTCCTACTGTGGGTCCCCTCCCATATAGGACTCTATGGTAATTACCAGGCCGACTCTGCCGCTCTAGCTGGTGCCAACCGAGCAGATGTGGAGACAGCCATCTCTCCCTCCATCACCAAACTGACCGCCGCCGTTTCTCAAGCTACCACCAAACTCTGGGAATGCGCCACACAGAAGGAACAAGTATGGAACCCTTATTCAATAAGCTGGCTCTGGTACACCCTGGTCAGAACTAACATCCCCCATCGAGTCAGCCTTCCTGCTTCTACCCAATTCGCTGTCAACCGCTTCAGGACTGGCTACCGCCGTTGGATAGATCCCCAACCTCCAGTGCTGTCCCTACGGCACTAAGATCTTCAATGTGGCCCACATACTCGCCTCATGTGGCGCCGTCGACAGATCTGCCATCAGTGACTTCATGGAGGACTTTTGACCGCCAACTCAGCAACAATAAGGCCGCTCTGGCCATCCTCTCCAGGATTTCCAAGTCATCCTGGAACGCCCTTGCTCGCTTCTACCGCCAGAATGCAGATATCATCAACGCTGTCGGTCGCCCAGTCTGACTGAAAGTTTACGCATTTATTGGATTATGCGACTTTAACTCCACACACAGCAGGCAACATTTTGTGACAGCATACGACATTTAGTGATCATAGACGACATTTAGTGACATCAGACGATATTTAGTCACAGCATACGATATTTAGTTATATCATACGACATTTAGTGACACACTGTGACATTTAGTGACACAATATGACATTTAGTGACACAGTATGACATTTAGTGATCACATATAACATTTGGTGACAGCAGACAACATTTAGTTACAGCGGATGACATTTAATCACAGCAGACGACATTCCGTGACAGCAGACGACATTTAGTGACAGCATTAGAAGGACTTCTGCATTGTAGATACCCATTCACACGGGCATGCAGCTAGTTCCTGCTCTGGAGCGACCATCTTAGTTGTGCCTCGGTTCACAACAGACATATCCCAGATCTACTTAATGGGCCCCAAATGTCTCGGGCCCTGCATAAATAACAGGTCTGTCTACCTGATGGGGGCAGGGTGCCGGGGTGCCGACCCCCCCCCCTGGTACCCAACCCCCATCTTCACCGCCCCAACCCCTACCAACCCCCACACACACACACCACATGGACTACTTCCATTGCCATGTGGATTTATTTATTTCTTCTTTTTTCCCCTGAGTTTTTTCCAAACTCTTCACAATATAGCTTAATTTTGCAGGGTCCGATGGTTTTGAGTTTCTGTCATTTTCTGAGATATATTTACCAGGTATATATTATGCTGACCGCTATGATCGACCTGACTTGAGTTTGAAGTAAGTTTTATTTTAAATGGCTAACTTTTGAGATATTGAAGTGCAAACATGCCAAATTAACTTTGGCAAGCTTGCCGAAACTCTGACACCATATGCTTCTGCAGAAACAGGTTCTATTAAATTGCCTCAGTATTCCCTTCTATGTGGCGACAAATGGTTAATAAATGCACCAGTATCTGAGTCAGATATATAGAATCAAATCTAAATAATTGTTTTGGTTTTGAAATTTTGATGTTTTCATCTTACTATGCAGCTTTAATATACAATATATACTTGTATAGTTCCAGGAAATCATCAAATTAGAGGGCAAACTTGTCGGTGGCACCTGAAACACGACCACTACCTGCGGGGTGGTTTGTGGGAAGCCTTACGGTAGTCTAAATACTGCTTGCATGACTTGTGTTGGTTAGTTGGTTGGTAGAGTATTACATCGTGCCAACATCTAAGGTCAGATCAGGATGGGTACCAACTTGTGACAGTGCACACTCATGGCAACTGCATAGTGCTGCCCCACTGGGAGACTAGGCTGCTAGCATCATGACTCGATATCCCACTTTATCCTGACAGTGAGCTAACCAGTCCTTGCCCTATCCTATTAATGCCAAGCACCAAGCTAGTAAGCGACAAGTATCAATTTAGTCAATTATTGGATTGACTCAACCGAGAATGTAACTCCCGATCTCCCACACAGGAGGCCTGCGCTATACCGATTCGGCCACCACGTCCAGTGCGTGACTTGTCGACCAGAATGGGGAGTGCTCTGTTTGCAATTAGGTACAGCGCATGCCTCCCGTGCGGAAGGCCGGAAGTTCAATTCCCGGTCCAGTGACTTACAAAATTTATACTTGCCGCTTCTTAGCCAGGCGCTCAGCATTATCAGGATAGGGCAAGGATTGGTTGGCTCAATGTCAGGATAATGTGACTGAGTGGGATATCACATCATAGTGCTGGTGGCCTAGTCTCGCAGTGGGGCAGCACTGTAAACTCACCATGAGTGTGCACTTTCACAAGTCACAACCCATCCTGATACGACCTTAGATGTTGCCAGGATGTGAAACTCCAACATCCAACCAAACCAATCAACAGTCGCTGACCTGTAGGTAAGATGTACCCAGTGCTCACCTCGAACCCATTGCAGGCAAACCCCAGTCGTGACCTGACACTGTGCACCGATCTTATCTGGAGATAGCTGCTCCGATTGGAAGCTATATGTGTCCTTTTATAGACAGATCTGTATAAATTATGTGCTGTATTATTATCATCATCATCATCATGCTGTCGGTCGCGATGCGACAAAGACTGCTTTCATTACTTGACTGCCGCTCTCCATTTAGCTCTCTGCTGTGAGAGTGATGTCCATGAGTCGGTCTTAATGTCTCTCAGCTTCAGGTTTCTCTTGATGGTATCCTTGAACCGGAGACGAGGGCGCCCTCTCTTTCTGTAACCAGAAGACAGTTGAGAATAGAGGATCTGCTTTGGTAGCCTGTCTGATGACATCCTCATGAGGTGTCCAGTCCACCGGAGATTCTTTTTTCATTTCATGAAAGCTGCCTGCAAAAGTGTTGAAGTGCTGCTGGCTTTTGCAAGTTACCAGCGGCACTCTCTCGGGGAGCAAATAGAGGTTTCACACCGGCAAGAACATGTCAAGACAGGCGCAAAACTATTTGTCCCTGCAGTGGCTGGTCGGGAGATGTTGGGAGTTCCATACATCAACCGCCCTGAATGCTGCCACAGTGACATGGTTTTCTGTTTAGGGTTTGCTCCCTTAGCCTTCGGTTCTGTCAAGAACCTGTACCACAAGGCAGTGGTTTACAACTCTGCAAGGCAGGGGCGTCAAACTGCAATGCCTGCATATGTATTATTAAAATAGTCGCTAAAAGCCGAGATAAGATTGAATTAGTTTGGGTAGAGTCATACATAATGACCGGTTACAAAAATACGTCATTTTATGATGTATAATGTATTTATTAAGCCAATATTATTTAGGCTGCAGTGTTTCATACCTCAGTCCTGCCTCTTTTGTTCTATGTTGTTCCTATATTGTGTATTTGTTGGTAGTTCTCTACCTTTGCTTATGTGCTGGTTTAAGTACTGCTGAGCGACCTTGACCCCCCCCTCAAATGCATGCCAACAGGCCTACTTTATTCTATGACTGGCCACATGAGGGTGCATACTGCTGTAACCAGCTCTTTTAATTTGAAATTTTGACTTAATAAATGATCGGTAAGCCTTTTTTATGGGTCCAGCCAGAGGATTTCTCGGTCTATTGTTTTTGGGGAGTTTTCAGTTGCATTGGTGTGCTGAAGGCTGCAAATCTGCAGCACTGTATGAGCACCGCTGAAAGCGGTCCCATGTGGTCAGGATTTGGCTTCTGATGGTTAGTGGTCAGAGAAATTGGGGGGTGGGTGGAGGGGCCAGGAGGGGAGGAGGAAGGAAAAAGGCAGCCCAAGAGCCCAACCACAGTCCTCTGAGAGGGCCGGGGGATGCTGGGTGGTTGGTGTAGTTTTACGCCCCAGTAAGACCCTAGGCCATACCAGGACGTGCACCGACTTGTGACAGCGCACACTCATGGTGACTTTATAGTGCTGCCCCACTGGGAAATCAGCCTGCAGGCACCATGACCTGATGTCCCACACATCACATTATCCTGACACTGTGCGCCCACTCCCTGTCCTGACCTCATAACGCCAATCGCCAAGCAGCAACAGGTACCTAATTTATAAGTCATTGGTTTGATTTGACCAGGATCCAAACTTCAGTCCCTCCAGATTCACCGGTATGCACAGTAAGTCCGGCCAAGGCCAGAGGAAGAAGTGGAGTGAGGATGGAATTAGTTAGGCAGTGGGTGGGGTTACCTGTTAGTTGTTAGTGAAAATTAGTGGTTAGTTGGTAATGGTGTCAAGTCAGGTATGGGGACGAGGTGGGGCCTGCTAGTCCTCGGTGTCAGGGTCTGGGCGACCGACAGCATTAATGATATCTGCGTTCTGTCGGTAGAAGCGAGCAAGTGCGTTCCAGGATGACTTGGAAATCATGGAGAGGATATCCAGAGCGGCCCTAAACTATATTCATTGTTGTTGTTCTTGACAGAAGAATATAAATAATCAAGGAAAATGGTAGAGGAAACGGAGCTAACTTGGAGAGAACCTGGTCAGATGCAAGAGGAAGTCGCGTGGTATCCAGGTGGCTACAACTCCACGCAGACACATTACATAATTAATATGCATATAAGTGCTTATATATTACATACTGGGTGTTTATGCAACTGGGAAACATTGCGCCTGGACTTGGTTTCGAACCACCCATTTCTGCCATTACGGGGCTAGTGTCCAAATCATGTTTCTCATTCGCCTCAGTATACTGGTATACGCTTAACCTAATATGTCAAATGTCTCATGTCTGATATCTGACATTGTTGTCTCAGATTCAGAGGCAATTTGTCTTGCTTTCCGCAAACCGAAGTTTGAGACTAATTCTCTCCTTTCCTCTAAGCCTGAGTAGTTGACAACTCCAGTATATTGGACGCTACTCCATAAAACAATTGCTAATGTCCATCACATTAAATGGATCCTTTTACCGGAACCTGGGAATGGGATTCACAGTCACCGATCAAAGGGGCTGAAAGCTAATTATCGTGGTATGTGAGGAGGGCTTCATTCAGAACCATCACTAACACCAATGAGCTTGGATTTATTGTGTTCCTTTTCTTCCTTTTCTTCCTTTTTCTTCCTTTTCTTCCTTTCTTCTTTTTCTTCTTTTTCTTCCTTTTCTTCGTTTTTTTTTCTTCCTTCTTTTGCTTTTACTTCCTTTCTTCCCTTTCTTCCTTTTCTTTTACTTCCTTTTCTTTTTTTTCTCGGTTTTATTATTTTCCTCTTTTTTCTTCTTTTGTCTTCCTTTTTCTTCCCTTTTTCTTTTTCTCCTTTGTATTTTACACAACAATCCAGAATTCACTATTAAATTGTTATTTTGTCCACGCACACTGTAATAATAATAATAATAATGACGATAATAATAATACCATTTAATCCAATAACAAGTGAACACAAATAACAATAAAAATATATGTGACCCCCACATACAAAGAGGAAATAAAAAGAAACTCTAATGCAAAGACCTTGGTCTGTGTTTGTAAACTGAAAAACACAGACATATGTACCCCATATTATGTAAGTATTATCTCCTAAACAGTCCCTGAATTACCCAACTCAAGGTCTGCTCAAGGTCAGGTATATCCTTTAGGAACTTGCACCGCCATCGGACCTCACTTTGGTACCAGACGAGCTGCTATTTTTAAAACTCCTTTTTTTTCTTTCTTAAAAATAAATCTTTTAACAAATATTAATTTCATGTTTGTTCCCTCCATTTTGTTGCTGTTGTCCTCCGGGAGGGGGGTGGTGTGGAGGAGGGAGGGGTTATATGAGCTTACCAGATGTAGTCTACGGTGTGTTTCAGATCACCACTGCAGAGATGATCATGGCTTCCATACTTGAAAACCTAAACTCTCTTCTGACAGATTTAGCTGCTAAGCTGTCATAAAACGAACGTTTGCCATGCATACCACATTTCCCCACGCCGTTAGTATTCCAAGAAATATGTCTCTCCTGATATGACCTTAGATGTTGCCAGCCCGTAAAACTCCAACAACCAACCAAAAAAATATAAACGCTGTGAGCAGCATTAGCGTTCTTCTCTTTTGTCCTTCTTTTTTTGTCTTTTTTTTTTAGCTGTGAGGGCGGTGGGTGGTTCAGTTTGTTTTGTTTGTTTGTTGTTTTACATCCTAGCAATATCTAAGGTCATATCAGGACGGGTAGCGACTTGTGACGGTATGCACTCATGGTGAATTTATAGTGCTGCCCCACTGTGAGACAAGGTGGCCAGCACCATGACCCAATATCCCCCACCGTCACAGTCACATTATCCTGATACTGTGCAAACCAGTCCTTGTGCTATCCTATTAATGCTGAGCGCCAGGCCAAATAGCGACAAGTATCAATTTTATAAGTAATTGGTTTAACTCGTCTGGGATTCGAACTCCCGACCTTCCGTATGGGAAGCCTGCGCTCTACCGATTAGCCCGCCACGGCCACGATGGTGGTGGGGGAGGTTGCATAGGCAGTATGGATAGTTGAACGAGAGGGGAGCGCTCATTGGCTGTCATTGCTAGGGTTCGCAAAGAACAGCCACTCCTCCAAGGCCAGCCAATCCCCCTCCCCCCCCCCACACACACACTCCTCCCTGATTGGCTAACCCAATCCGTGCTAGCCAATCAGGCTCCACCTCGCACAGCAACTCTTCCTCGACTTCTATGACCACCTTTTCACTCAGTCCAGTGTGACGTCACATAATATTACGATTTCATAATAAGGTGACTGTGCCTTTAGAATATTCTAATTCCCCATTCACATTATTGTAATGTTTCAACTCCCTCTAAAATATTTTGAAACAGCTGGATTCAGAGTATTGCGGCCATAATAATTGGTATGATTTTATTCTGAAAGTGTTTAGTTATGTTTTTATTTATGAACTTCTTTTGCACTTCAGCCTTCTTTTTAATTGTTTTTTAATTAGAGCTCACATTTTTGAATGAATCGGTGATTTATTGAGGTTTTATCTCCTTGCCACTTCTGCGGTTATATCGAGCCGAGTATTGACTGGTGACAGTGAGAACTTCTGGCGGCTTTATAGCACTGCCCGACTGGGATACAATGTCGCCGACACCATGACACATTATCCTAACACTGAGCCAACCACACCTTGCTCTATCCTAGTAATGCATCGTACCTGTCAGGGTAGTGACAAGTATAACTATTGTAAGTTCTTGGTTTGACTCGGTAGGGGTTCAAACCCACGACCTCTCACATTGGAAGCTTGGTCATCCCATCCTGTCGATTAGGGATTTGGTGGAAGCAGGCACTGCCTGTCGATGCACAACTAAGCAATCTATGCCTGACGATGTCTATTTGGTTAGAGCCGAGCAGGAAATTGAAGATCAGGTTTAAAAGACAAATAAAATAAAGAGAAGACTTACCAGAGAACCGATGTTTATAGACAATGGCCTGCAACAGAAGAGGTGGGAAGTACTTATGCATTGTCCAATAAACATCAAGTATACAGGTTTTTTTTCTTGAATATTTATACAGCCGATCATGGATAAGTCTGAATAGACTTGTTTTCACCATTGGACAAGCCTACACTTTTACCGAACCAAGGGATTTTTAAGCTCCCACACCACATAGGTATGTTATGAGAGCAACTGGCCTTTGATGATGCTGTAAGTTATACATGGGGTATGCAGGTATAGCAAGACCTCAGGGAGTTTGATGCCTCTGCCTTGCAGAGTTGTAAACCACTGCCTTGTGGTACAGGTTCTTGACAGAACCGAAGGCTAAGGGAGCAAACCCTAAACACAAAATCATGTCACTGTGGCAGCATTAAGGGCGGTTGATGTATGGAACTCCCAACATCTCCCGACCAGCCACTGCAGGGACAAATAGTTTTGCGCCTGTCTTGACATGTTCTTGCCGATGTGAAACCTCTATTTGCTCCCCGAGAGAGTGCCACTGGTAACTTGCAAAAGCCAGCAGCACTTCAACACTTTTGCAGGCAGCTTTCATGAAATGTATACCATCAAGAGAAATCTGAAGCTGACAGACATTAAGACCGACTCATGGATGCAACTCTCACAGCAGAGAGCTAAATGGAGAGTGGCAGTCAAGTAATGAAAGCAGTCTTTGTCGCATCGCGACCGACAGCATGATGATGATGATGAAGTTATACACAGCAATGGCAATCCAAATTGGCAGACATGGGGGCCATGGGGAATCGAACCACCAACCTTCAGATTAGGAATTTGACCTAGGAAAAAGTCAGACACTCTAACCACTCCGCCACAGATAACACCACACACTTCCCATAAGCTTTGGCGGTGCCAGGTTCTCTTACATTGGCTTAGCACGACATTCCATGTAGCATTACATGCTAAGTAAGTGCAACGGGATCTACTTTGAATATGTAGGATTAAATGAAGGCAAATGTTTTGGTTTTTGAAAATTTGATACCTTCATCGGACTGTGCAGCTGACCATACGGGATAGCTGAATGAGTTGAGTGTCCGTCTCCTGTTTTGATATATTGTGCGATTTGAACCCGCATGTTCGAACCCTGGTCGAGTTAAACCAATCACTTAAAAATGTATACTTGTCATTTCCTAGCCAGGCGCTCGGCATTAATAGGATAGGGCAAGGACTGGTTGGCTTAATGTCAAGATAATGTGACTGAGTGGGATATGATTATAAGGTCATTGTACTGGTGGCTTGGTCTCCCAGTGGGGCAGTGCTATAAAGTCACCATTAGTGTGAACTGTCACAAGTCAGTACCCATCCTAATATGACCTTAGATGTTGTCAGGACGCAAAACTCCAACAACCAACCGACTATGCAGCTTAACAAATATGTTAGACTGTGAGTAAATCTCATCTGTTGGTGGTTTGTTCCGTGTGAGATTTAAAATTTCGTCAGAGGGTGTGTGCTGCTTCTTACTAAATACCCCTCACTCTTCGGTGCTGATTTAATTTGATATTGGCTTGAAGACGGACTGCTGACAATTCAAGGCCTAAAGACGCAGCGTCGCGTTGCTAATGACGTCATAAGGTACTGACGTGGCCATGTGTGCAGCAGCCTCAGGGAAGCACGTCGCTCACAAATCGCCAGAGCAAAACAACAAAATGATTAATGAAAATAAATATTGTATGGCACGGGTGAGCTGTCAAAAGAACTGTTAATATTAAGTACCGGCAGTCTGTTTGCAGATATTTAAACTGGCAGTTAAGTGAGGTTAATCATACAGTGCTAGTTAAATGCAGAATAACACCACAAGAAATAGAATGGTTCTATCTGGTCTACTTTTCAATATATACACATTTTAGGATTTATTTATTTACTTGAACAACATTTTCCTTTAGCACTGAATGAAACATGGGGTGTGGGTTTTCTTGTTTGGCATAATTTGATTTTGTTTTAAATATATGTTTATTGCATACCAAATTAAAGCGCATTTAGTGGTCTTTTCGATAGGATCTATTAATAGCCAGTGTAACCAATGGCGACTCAGCGCTGAGTGAAACAATACTGCATGCTTTGGTACTAGTTTTGTTTAACGTGATGCAAAAGAATGCGTTTATTAGCAAGTGTGCCTGTAATAAAGTGCCTTTTGGTGTGTCATCTTAAGAAAAATCCCAAATAATATTGGTATTAAAATAAAGAGTAAATAGTGAATTCATTCACAGTACTTTCTGGGTATATTTAATTTAGGCATGCACCCAAATAGGAGTATTTAAAAACTAGCAATTTTTCATGATTTTCATGCTTTCTTCCAGTATTATCTAAATACAGTCAGTACCTAATGTTATGGTAAGTGGAAATTTGTTTACATTATATTTCACTGAGCAGAGAATACGCTACATAGTAGTTAGCTGTTGGATCTCCGAACAGGAAGCGTCTTTACATCACGTGTTTCTTTTTGTTTAAAAAATAGTCGGTGTGACTTTAGTAAAGCCCCTTTGTGGTATGTAGGGTCTCAGTTGGAGGTTGTGTTGCTGTTGTTGTTGGAGGTGGCTGGTGGTTTGCTTGTCAGGGTTTTAAGTCCTAGCAACATCCAATGTCATATCACGATGGGTGCCGACTTCTATAAAGCTTGTTTTATTTAACGATGCCTCTAGAGCACATTGATTTTCATATCACCGGCTATTGGACATCAAACATATGGTCATTCTGGCATATTTCTTTGGGGGAAACCTGCTGCTGCCACATAGGCTACTCTTTCCAATAAGCAGCAAGGGGTCTTTTAAATGCACTTCCCCACAGGCAGGACAGCACATACCACAGCCTTTAATGAACCAGTTGTGGATGGTACCCACTTCTGACAGTGTGCAGTCATGCTGACATTATAGTGCTGCCCCAATGGGGGACCACCAGCACCATGAACCAATATCCAACTCAGTCATATTATCCTGGCACTGAGCTAACCAGTCCTTACCCTATGCTACTTGTGTCGAGCGCCAGGTTAGGTAGCGACAAGTATCAATTTTGTAATTCATTTGTTTGACTCGGCCAGGGTTCAAATGCTCGAGTACCCACACAGGAAGCCAGTGAGCACTTTTACTGATTTGGCCTTCACATCCTGTGGTGGAATGAGGTGGGGGTGGTGTCAGGGAATGGGTGGTTGATAGCCAGATATATGCAATGTAGGCGTTAGTTGGAGTGAGACTCCCACACACAAAGACCATTGCGACCAGTAATATATATTTTTTGTTTTAACCCACTATAACAGCCCCTTTGATTAAGAAAAAAAAAATCATATTACACAGAACTTCTCCCCTTCAAAAGATAGAATTTCTCAATATTAAATACAATGTCTTTAATTTATTGAGGCAATTGCATTATGGGTGCTTAAAGTTGCATAGTCCGATGGTTTTGAGTTTCGACTATTTTTCTGAATTTAATATATTAAATGGATCGTTCGAATCTACTTTACTTTAGTTTGCGGCAACTTTGATTTTAAACAGCTAACCTTGGAGATATTTGAAGCACAAACATGCCATATTAATGTTGGCAAGCATGCCAAAACTCTGACACCATAGGCTTACGCAGTAACAGGTTCTATTAAATTGACTCAGTATGCCATTCTGTTTGGCAACAAATCCTTAATAAGTGCATTAGTATCCAAGTTAGATATGTAGAACCAAATCTAGGTGAGTGTTTTGGTTTTGAAAATTTGATGCTTTATCGGACTATGCAAATTTAATAATTTGCCCACACCTTATCCTCTTTTGTTAAAGATTCTTTTCACTTGAAGTACCTAAGCAATCAAACAAAACTCAGTGTTTACATTAAATTAATTCTAATGCTTAGTGTAGTGTGAGCCCATGGTGTAAGCTTTTCATAAGTTGCATGCCACTTTAAATGGTTGTTGCTTGTTGTTGTTCTATATCCTAGCAACATTTAAGGTCATAGTGTAATGTATAATCTATTATACCAATATTATTTAGGCTGCAGTGTTACAACCTCTGCATCGCTTGCTTGCTCTATGTTGCATCTATGTTCACTCTTTTGTAGTTCTCTACCTTTGCTTATACGCTGGTTGAGGCACTGCCGAGCGACCTGGACATCTGCATACTTGCCCACATCCAGGCCTACTTCCTCCTGGGACTGGCTGAGTGTGGCAACAGGCTGCTGTAGCCACCTCTTTTCCGTTGAAATATTGACTTAATAAAATGATTGGTTGACATGTTCGTGGGTCCAGCCAGAGGGAAATCAAGGGAAGACATTTTGCCAGTCATCGGGTCCAGCCAGAGTTAAAAAAAATTGTTAATGCAAAATACAAAAATGTTCCGTGGTGTACTAGTGCGTCCCGCCCACCCCCGGTGCATCGGGTCGGGTCGGGTGGAAGTGATTTCTCAGTCGTAATGGGTCGTGACCAAACACAACGAGACAAGGCTGTCTCCAGATCCTTAAAATCGACTTAAAACAACCGCGTGAACAGAGGCACACACACGTACAAACAAACACACGGACAGGCACTCACACACAGACAGACGCGCACACGCGCACTCACACACACGTACACACGCGCACTCACAAACACACACGTACACACGCACACGTACACACGCACACCCGCGGTGCGATCACTATAGATTGAGTAATTAAATAATTGATAAAAAGCAACATTTTGATTTCTTCTCTGTGACTACAATATTAGTAAGCCATACCAGAAGTGATACTACCAGAGGGGATGGCCGAATGAGTTGAGCGTTCCTCTCCCGTATTGGGAGATCATGGGATTCGAACCGACGGGTTCAAACCCTGATCGAGTCAAACCAATGATCGAGTCAAACTAAATCAGGCTGTAATATGTCGGGTCTAGGCCGTCAGAGCCCCACGATACCACTTACTCTCCCCAGGTGCGTTCTGACAACTGTTTGTCAGTTCCCACCCGATGCCCCTCTCCAACAAACTCATAAGGAAGAAAGGGAAGACAAGACGCGCAAGATTGACAGTGAAGAATTGTGCTTTATTGGCATCAACTCCTGTTCACCTATTAGTGACCTATCACCCTCACTCCTTACCTACTGTCCACACAGATCCTCATTACTCTTGTTAGTGTGTATAAGAATCAGTGCCTACATACAGCCCATTGAACCGGAGTCCCATGGTTGTTACACACAGCTCAGTGCCTTTTGAATAGCTGCTGCTAGTTTGTGTATAGAAAGTGGAGCCTCAGACAGAGTGTCTGGGTTCCTGGACAAGAGAAGAGTGTCTCCTGCTAGAGTGCCTAGCTCAGAGTCTCTCTCCAGAGTATCTGTCAAGAAGTGAATGAAGAATAATATATATCAGAGTGAGGTCAGGGTGCAGGTGACTGGGCCTCCCACAGCCAGCCAATCAGACACCCTCTACAGCCTGGGGGCAATGCCCTAATAGGGGCAGCTGTCACTCAACCCCAGCTGCAGGTGGTGTCCATAATGTATGCAGGAGGGTTGGGTGTGCTTGCCCATCGGCCCTGTGGTAACAGGTAGTTGCAGACAGTTACAATAAACATATATTAAAAATGTCCTTCCCCTCCACTTGCTAGTACTGGTGCATAGAGAGAACATTTCACTAAACATTAACTGTCCCTTACATATGAACATCATGTCATAATCTTGGGCACTATATGTTATCATATTTTCCACATAGTCTCTTATGTCAAACAGTGAGTGGGGCACCCATTGCTTCTCTGTTACATAACCTTGGTCCCCACTCCGTTGCCCGAGAATAGTAATGCTCTCTGCCAATATATAAATCCGAACCGAAAATCTGTACATTTTTACAAGGCGCGCAGCATTAATAGGATAGGGCAAGGACTGGTTCGCTCAGTGTCAGGATAATGTGACTGAGTAGGATATCAGGTTTTGGTGCTGGGGGCCTGGTATTCCAATGGGGCACCTCTATAAAGTCACCATGAGTGTGCACTGTCACAAGTTGACACCCATCCTGATATGACCTTAGATGTTGCCAGGACGTAAAACTCCAACAACCAACCAAAAATAAGTGATCAAAAGCCAGGTTTATATTCCCTGGCTGTCAGTGCACTTCCGGAAAACTATTAACATGTACTGTGCACAGTGGGTCCCCTGTGCGATTCGATTTTAGCAATGTCTCTGAATCAAATGTTGCTTCATCCCTATCTATTTGTAGTCCATCCAGTGAGAGTGCCACAATTGTTTGGCCTCTGTGTGCTGTCACTGGCAGTAAAAGAACTGCTAACTTAAATCCTAGTTCCTTCATTGATAAATGTCTATTGCTAGGCCATGACTTGAATAACTTGAATACTATCGACACATCCCAAAACCTATTATATTTCAGTTTGGGTGGGTTTCTTTCATATACCAATCTAATGATCCAGTGTACCAACTGATGTTTCCCAATCGTTTGTCCATCTATTCTTGGTAGAATAATCGATAACGCACATCTTGCTGCATTAACTGCACCAAATCTTAATCATTCATCTTCTTGAATTCTTAAAAATCTTAATACTTGGGCTATTGTAGGTTTTAACGGTTTGACTCCTTTGAGAAGGCAATGAAGTCCCCGGGGGGTCTAACAATTTTTTTTTGTATTGAGGCTGTATTTATACTCTCCATAGCATATGAGCCTGGGTATTCAGGCTTGTTTTCAATGCGGGCCAGCTGTAGGGTTGGTGTAATCTTATCACACAGTAGCTGCTGATAAGGTATTTGATTGCCTGCATTTCAGTAGCAGATAGATAGTTGGTTGATATGGTTAGTAGACTATGTTAGTTTCTTTTGGATTTTCTTGGCATATGTTTTTTTTTTTCTACCCTTACTCCTAGACTAGCCTACTCATATTTACATACAATAGGCTTGTATGTAGCTGTGTGGTGTGCTATCTGGCTACTTTTGGCATGGTTACCTTCCATTGGCCGACCCGCTGGTGGGCCGTGACATATCACATCTTTAAATAACTTGTGTATAATTACACCATTCCTTTCCTCCAGGTGTGTGAAATAAGTCTTTCTTTAGTTATTTTGTCTAAACCAAATTGTTCTAAATGTTTTCTTAAAAAAGGAATGCCAAAAGGGGTATTGTCGACATGTCTCTGTGAACTGTTAGTGGTCCTTGATGTTGTAGGTTGTTCTTTTCTCTTGGGAATCTGATCACGTCTTTTGATGCTGATGTTATTGCCACCAACCATGGTTGTGTTTCCCATGCTGGAACTATCAGTACTGCATGGGTGTGATCCATCTTGATCTTCCTGGCCACTCTTCTGATAATGCTGAATTGTGGGAATATGTAATAGAATTTATTATCCCAAAAGAATGAAATGCGTCTACTCTCCATGCTTCTAGCTCTGGATGCCAAGACACATATTTTGGTAATTTTTTGTTACTGCTTGATGCAAACAAATCAATATGAGGTTTGCCCCATTTGTGACAAATGTTGTCGAAAATATTCTGATTCAAAGACCATTCTAAATTGTCATGAATATGTTGGCTTTTCTTGTCAGCCAAAGTATTTTGACTGCCTGGAATATGTGCTTCTGTTAGACATATTTCATGTTTCTCTGCCCAATCCCAAATGAGTTTAGCCATATAGTTACATGGTTTTGAACGAGTCCCTCCTATATTATGGATATAAGCCATAGCTGTCATGTTATCTGTTAAAACTCTTACATGATTTTTAGGGGTGTGAATCAGACTACAGACCCCTAGGTGAATGGCTCTAAGCTCTAATACATTGATGTGATCGGAGATTTCATCTTCCATCCAATGACCACCAGCCTTCTAATTAAGCGTCTGTTGTAACTGTAGTGTTGGGCTCTCCCATCCTAATGGGGTTGGGTGAGCTGTTAATGTGTAAAAGCCACCAGATTATATCGTTCTGGCCTTCTGGTGAGATTGTCATGGGCCGCTTGAAGTTTCCTTTTGTGCATGCCAATGCCAAGTTCTTATCTATATCTAGAGATTTATTATGAGCCTTGCCATAAAGAATATCCAAAAGTGTATGCTATAATTATTCCTA
Organism: Branchipolynoe longqiensis; assembly: GCA_030323885.1. Lineage (NCBI taxonomy): Eukaryota > Metazoa > Annelida > Polychaeta > Phyllodocida > Polynoidae > Branchipolynoe > Branchipolynoe longqiensis. The sequence continues at coordinate 24,780,184 of CM059194.1, forward strand.
TCAATACTGCAATTTGTCTTATCTTAGGTTTGTTCAATATTAGTAATTGATTTGCTGTTGTTGTAAATTTGTTCTGTTAATGGAATGGTCATTTCTGTGGTGTCAATAAAGAAACCTGGAAACTTTAACTTGTTTGTTGGTGTTAGTACTGATTTAGTTTCATGTATGTAGAAAATCCTAGTTTTGTAAACGTTTCACATAATTTGTCTACTGCTGTCTGGCATTGTTGTGTTTGTGTGACAATAAATGAATCATCAATGTATGGAAACATAATATGTCCTTCCCTAACCATCAGGGGCGATCCGGGGAATATTGCAATCTGGGCTCGATCCTGCATCATCCAGGTGTAATCCGGGGGTGGTCCGGGGGTGGTCCGGGGGTAGTCCGTGTCCCGTCCGGGGCATTTTTAAGCCGGAAGAGCCACGTTTTAGCCACAGTTTAACCCGGACTAGCCCCGGTTTAGCCTGAACTAGCCCCAACAGAGTCACAGACCACTGCCCGGATAAGACCCGGACAGGCCGGATGACCATGGATTAACCATGGATCACCACAAATAGCCATGGATGACCACATATTACTCACGGACTACCCCAGGATGAGTGCCACATTTCAGGATATCATCCGGGGGTTGTCTGGGGCTCGTCCGGGGGTTGTCCTGGGCACATCCAGGTAGTCCGTGGGTTGTCTGAGGCTCATCCAGGGTGATCTGGGCTTGTAGTTCATGGCTCGTCCGGGTAGGTGTGAGAGCGAGGCAAAAACAGCGATTTTATCCAGGGCTGTCCGGGACAGTCCGGGGGAGTGGTCTGGGGTGGTCCAGCTAAAATCCGGGCTCGTCCAGGTAGGTGTGACTTGGGCTTTAATGATCACTTAGGCCCGCTTGAAAGTATTGAAGTGCCCCTCGATTGTTTTCCTCATAAGTGTCATTATGTGGATCTTCTTGCGCTTTTGCACCTTGCACTTCTTTGTTTCCTTACCACAGTATATCGGGTATTTTCCCCTGTGCTTGGTGTCAGAGTCAGAGCTCGTTGAAGACGAGTCTGATGAGGAGGCAGAGGAAGAAGATTTGTGTTTCCTCCACTTGTTTGTCTCCTTCTTGCTCTTCTTCATGAGAGGCTTCTTCTTATGGGCCTTCATGTACTCATCCCCTTCCTTTTGTGTTTCCATTTACGCACAGACACAACCACTTCCTCCTCTGACTCGTCATCAGACAAGGCCTGATCCTCTGAAAGGTCCTCCCATTCGAGATTCGTCAGAATCTAACGTGACCTTAGACTGCTTTTTCTTAGTGGATGCTGCTCTCGAAGGTAGCATTTCCTCCATCTTTTGTTGAACGAGTCCAGCCACTTGTTCATCCAGGTCAGCTGGGCTGGGGCCGTTATGGTACCCCCCCACCTCGTCCAAATCTCTTTATTCTTGCGAGGGTGACCTGTGTACCCATGCCGGCAGTGAATGGTCTTCATCATCACTGAGCACATGAGATGCCTCTTGCCTTACTCCACTTCGTAGCCATGTCTCGGAGACTGTAAGTAAAAACAAAACCAATGATTAGGCATTGTTCAGGGCTGATTATCACACTGATAATTAGAGTATAATTATGGTAGGTGTGTATTATGGCGTTAAAAGGGGTTTTTATCGTAACCGTTTGACTAATAGACAGTCACAGAATGACGGTATGGGAAACCAACCGATCCAAACGAGGGTTAGGGACCAGTGTAGTGGTACCCACCCACACTCTAAATACCTATAAACTTCTCCCACTTGTGGCTTTCTTCGCCAACAAGTTGAAGAAAATACTATCGGACTCAGAGGTATGCCATAACGAGAATAACAATTGGGGAATTTTAAAGAAACCCAGGGAAAAAATTCCTAGCGATGGAACTGGCTCCTGCCAAACATCTCTCTGTTCTTCGGCAATGGGTGGCTTGATAAATAACCGAACAATGGATGCATTGTTCTATCGATCATATCAAATACGATCAAAACTAAGCTGCAAAACAGTAATAACTTATCGAAAAGTTTCAGAAAATTTGTACGTGAATGCTAACATGAACTGAACCAACATATCAAGTTTGAAAGATACTAACCTGTGTGGTTTTGTAGTTAATGTAGAAAAACTTCCGTAGCTGCTCACAAATGTCCTCCTGCTGTGAGCTGATTATGCTAATTGCTGAACCCGGATGTGCTTCCTTCTCCCTGGGCTAAGAGTAGCCAGAGGCATAGTACCGAGGTAAAATATATATATATAAATTGCAACCTACTATTAGAACAATAATCAAAATTAAAATAGAATCTAGCTGCTGTACAACCATAGCACGTTGATTGATTGGTGGTTGCTTTACGCCATGTCAGCAGCATTGGCTATATTCACGGCGAGAACTGTTTATTCTGTAAAATCAATTATGTGTCAATTGACACTCATGAAATTAAAAAGCTCACAATTATATAGTTGTGGCCAAAGGAAATAAAATTCCTGACAAAAAATGTCAGATTTATTAGTAATTGATAGAATTTATTTAGTAAACTATATGAGGTGGTCCAGGCTAGCTGCCCTCAAAAAGGCTAACATGTTTTCTTGTTTTACTTTAATAAAAAGGTCATGCATACTGTCTGCAGTGTAAAATTGTTGGCGCGGGGCCAACAAATCAAAACATGGTTAAACCATTAATGTACACTAATGTTACACCGTACATTTCATCTGCCCTGCTATACAAAATTTGGTGCAGGAGTCTCCTTCCTGCATTTCTATTGAGTGCTTATGCTGTACATTATGCCAGGCGCGGTGGCCGAATGGGTAGAGCACAGGCCTCGTGTGCTGAAGATCGGGAGTTCGCGAGTTTGGTTTCCGGTTGAGTCAAACCAATGACTTAAAAATTGATACTTGTCGCTCCCTAGCCTGGTGCTCAGCATTATTAGGTTAGGGCAAGGACTGGTTAGCTCGGTGTCAGGATAATGTGACTGAGTGGGATATCGGGTCATGGTGCCGGTGGCCTGATTTCCCAGTGGGGCAGCACTATAAAATCGCCATGAGTGCGTACTGTCACAAGTCGGTACCCGTCCTGATATGACCTTAGCTGTTGCTAGGATGTAAAACAACAACAAACAAACAAACAAAAACTGTACATTATACAGCGTGGACTACTCCCCACTTGTACGATTTCACCATGTAGAAACCCAAATATCATCGTCCCAGTGCTTCGGCGCTGACAACATAATCTGTTCAGAAGAATAACAGGTATACATATAAAAAAAAAAAACTATATTGCAGGGAGAGGGGCCGTGCAGGGGAGTGGGATAATCCGATTAATAAGGGTAGGGAGAGGGGGCAGGGGCGGCAAGTGGCGGGAGAGTAATCCGATTAATAAGGCAAATGGCGTCTTATAAGTTCTAATTGTCACCGGAAGCAGTTTAGGGTCATGATCAGCGTCCCTCTTACTCAGTAGAACGTAGCCCAGGCCAGGCGCACAATGGCGTCTTTGTGGTCGCGCAGACGACACAGCGCCCGGGCTCTTAATAAACTATATCCCACATATAGTCACCGCGCCGTGAATCATCGCCGCACGCATGCGAGGTTTACACATTGAACTTCCGGTCCGTGATGAAACGCATGCGCAACGGCGTCATTTCGCCGCCGCGCGACGTGACAGTAAGTTGTGCGCGACTATTTACGATGGACGGAGGCAGGGACATACGCCCCCTGGCGGGAGCTGCTAGCAATGTGTCTCACCCCCTCTCCCCTCCCACCTCCCCACCCCACCCCCTCAACCCCCACTACCCACCCCCACCCACCGCAACCATCGGGCGCGGTGACCGAACCGGCAGAGCGGGGTCCTCGCATGCACGCTGGAGATAGGGAGTTTGGTTCCCAGTCGAGTCAAACCAATGACATACCAAATTGATACTTGTCACTACCTAGCCTAGCGCTCGGCATTAATAGGATAGGGCAAGAACTGGTTGGCTCCGTGCAAGGATAATATGACTGTGTTCGGATATCGGGTCATGGTGCTGGTGGCTTGATTCTTCCAGTGGTGCCACACTATAAAATTGCCATGAGTGTGCACTGTCACAAATTGGTACCCATCCAAATATGACCTCAGATGTTGCCAGGACATAAAACTCCGACAACCAACCAACACCACTGCAACCCCCACCTCTAATTTCTAAGCGTTCTCCCCCCCCCCCTTTATTCCAATTAGCAGTACATCAGTGTGTATTATCTCCACTGTCGCCTCTCGCTAATTCCGCCATCTTGTATATCCCGCCCCGCTTGGGTGGGTGGGGGAAAAGGGGTAAGGACTAAGAGCAGCTCGACTTTGTTTTGTTGGGGACAGCTTTAAGAGACGCGCGCGTTTCTGCAGCATTTAGGAAACGCTAAATCTGGTGAGAACCTTTGCTTGGCACCGCATTAAATCAGCCGCATGTATCCTCTGCGCGGCGTGAGCAGCTCGTGAGCAGCTCGTGAGCAGCTCAACGCCCTTGGGCCATCGGACACTGAGTAATACGCAGAGCGCCACCAGAGTGTGCCACGTTCACTGAACGCACAGCGAGCGGCTCGCATTGTCTGACACCAGGCTCCACAGTGGCCCAATCGGTCGAACGCAGGCCTCGCATGCGGGATTTAGGGAGTTTCGTTCCCAGTTGAGTCAAACCAATGACTTATAAAATTTACACTTGTCGCTTCCTAGCCTGACGCTCGGCATTAATAGGATAGGGCAAGGACTGCGTTAGCTTAGTGTCAGGATAATCTGACTGAAGGGGATATTGGGCCATGGTGCTGGCAGGCCTGGTCTCCCAGTGGGGCAGCACTACTTCGTAGTGCTGTCACAAGTCAGTACCCATCCTGATATGAATCTAGATGTTGCCAGGATGTAAAACTCCAACAACCAACGCATTGTCTGACGGGAAAATGTCACGTGACCTCCGTGGGAAGGAACTGGAATATTGGCACGCTGTCTGTAGATAGCAAAATAATTAACAAGCACTCTTTGCTGGATAATTTGGTCATTGAGTGTATCAAGCATACAGTCTACAATCAAATTAGCTCATTAAAGTTCCATTGTTCGATGAAAGCAGCAACTTTTCAAAGCCAAAACAATTATCTAGATTTGATTCTACATATCTAACTTAGATACCAGTGCACTTATTAAACATGGAGTCAATTTAATAGAACCTGTTCCTGTAGAAGACTATGGTGTCCGAGTTTTGGCAAGCATGCCTAAATTAATTTTGCACAGTTGCACTTCATATATCTCAAAAGTTAGCCACATAAAATAAAATGTACTTCAAGCGAACGTAAGGTACATTATAAGCAATGACCTTCGAACCATAAATTCCATTTTATTTTATTTTAGATATATTGTAAAGTTGTATAGTTCGATTACCAAGACATTTGCCTAGATTTGATTCTACATATCCCACAGACTATTGTCAAATATTTTAGACGTAGAAATAATAGTTTCTAATCGTAGCGATATCAAACAGCATATTAATGGATATTAAATAGTATATTAATGGAAATGTCTTAGGCAGAGAAAATAAACACTTTCCAATAGGAATAATATTTGAAGAATGAACCCATATTTTGTAATTAAAAAATTTAAGGGAAGGTACAAAAATAGGGTGGTGGTATTTAGTAGTATATTAATGGATTTTAAATCGTACATTAATGGAAATGCTTTAGGCAGACAGAACACATTTACACTTTCTAATACCAGCGATATTTGAAGAATGAACCCATATTTTGCTATTTAAACAAATGAATTGAAGGGACACAAATGGGGTGGTGGTATTAAGTAGTATATTAATGGATGTTAAATCGTACATTAATGGAAATGTTTTGGACAGACAGACAAAATTAACACTTTCTGAAACCAGCGGTATTTGAAGAATGAACCCAAATTTTGTTATTTAACCAAAAAAGGGACGGTACAGAGATGGGCTTGTAGTATTAAGTAGAATATTAATGACTATTAAATAGTATATTAATGGAAATGTCTTAGGCAGAGAAAATTAACACGTTCAAGTAATACCAGCGATATGTGAAGAATGAACCCATATTTTGCTATTTAAAAAGAAAGAAAAATAAAAAGGGGGCAAGTACAGAGGGGGGGAGGGGCAAGCATAGAGTGTAACATTAACACCACATACCACCTCCCAACTTCCGGTCTACGTGCGCATGCGCCGCTCAGGAACCAGCTGCGAGACAGGTAGCCAACTGAGTGAAACTCCAAAGCGAGGCTCTGTGTGTCCCTCTCTGCGTTATACATCATATAGAGTTGGGCCGTCTGAAGGCGTGAGTGTAACATCGCTTCAAACAGCTCGGACACAAAAATGTTGCAGTGTTCAGCAACAAGTTGACCGTCTGCGTCGGTCCATTCCAATATTGTGCTGCCGAATCGGTTGGTTGGTTGTTGGAGTTTTACGTCCTGGCAACATCTAAGGTCATATCAGAAGGGGTACTGACCTGCGACAGTGCACACTCATGGCGACTTTATAGTTCTGCCTCACTGGGAAATCAGCACCATGACACGGTATAGCACTCAGTCACATTATCCTGACACTGAGCAAACCAGTCCTTGCCCTATCCTATTATTGTCGAGCGGAAAAGTAGGAAGCAAAAATTATCAATTATATAAGTTATTGGTTTGACTTGACCGGGAATTGAACTCCCGATCGCCCGCACGGGAGGCCGGCGCTCTACCGACTCGGCCTGCTGCCGAATCAGAAGGAGCCAAGTTGTTTGTTGGAGTTTTGCGTCCTGGCAACATCTGAGGTCATATCAGGAGAAAGAGCCAAGTTACAGGGTGTTGTGGGGTGGGGGTGGGGTGTGTGTGTGGGGGGGGGGGGAGTCGGATGGTTCTTTCTTCCTGCAGTACATGACCCGGGGGGAGGTGGGGGGGGGGGGGGGGGGGGGGGGGTTGAGGGTCGGTGCGGGGGGCGGGGGTGTAGGGGGGGGGGGGCGTGTAGGGGTAGACGACATGGAAAAGAAATTATACACCTCAAACATAAACAATGAAAGAATGTCTTCCTTCTTCTTAACCGGACATGGTCGTCGAATTGGTACAGCGCAGACTTCCCGTACGGAAGGTCGGGAGTTCCAATTCCAGCCGAATCAAACCACTGAGTTATATAATTGATACTCGTCACTAGGGCCTAGCCTGGCGCTGGGCATTAACAGGATAGGACAGGGAATGGTTTGCACTGTGGTTGTCTATGCATCCAATTATGTATAGCTTAGACATGCACGCCCAAATTAATGTTGCATGCTTGCAGTTCAAATATTTCAAAAATTAGTAATTCAAGATAAAACTTACTTCGAACTAAAGTAAGGTAGATTATAGCACACAATCTACTACTAGTACTAGTACTATACTTATCAAAAAAGAAATGTCTGATATTCAAAACCACTGGACAGAAACACAAAACCACCAGACAGAACCTCAAAACCACCAGACAGAAACTCAAGACCACCAGACAGACAGACAGAACCTCAAAACCACCAGACAGACACTCAAAACGATCGGAGAGAAACTCAAAACCATCGGACAGAAACTCAAAACCATCGGACAGAAACTCAAAATCACCAGACTGAAACCTAGAACTACAGGACAGAAACCCAATACCAGCAGACAGAAACCTAGAACGACAGGACAGGAACTCAAAACCATCGCATAGAAACTCAAAGCCACCAGACAAAAACAGACAGAAACTCAAAACCAGCAGACAGAAACTTAAAGCCACCAGACAGAACCGCTAAACCACCAGACAGAAACTCAAAAGCACCAGACAGAAACTCAAGACCACCAGACAGACAGACAGAAACTCAAAACCAGCAGACAGAAATTCAAAACCACTGGACAAACTCAAAACCACCCGGCAGAAACTCAAAACCACCAGACAGAAACTCAAAACCACCAGACAGAAATTCAAAACCACCGGACAGAAACTCAAAACCACCAGACAGAAACTCAAAACCACCGGACAGAAACTCAAAACCACCAGACAGAAACTCAAAACCACCAGACAGAAATTCAAAACCACTGGACAGAAACTCAAAACCACCAGACAGAAATTCAAAACCACCAGACAGAAACTCAAAACCACCGGACAGAAACTCAAAACCACCAGACAGAAATTCAAAACCACGGGACTTTGCAACTTAAGGATATATCAAATATTCATGCCAAGAACATATGGTAAAATCAGGCGACCAGATCCTATTGCAGGAGTTGATAAAAGCCACATCTTACCGATGAATCATTTACAAATTAATTTTGTTAAAATTAAAGTTGAAAGGTAAATCTAAGGAAGTATATAATTGAAAAGAGAGTGAGCTATCAATGGTGGTCCCGCCATCCCAGCCTCCCAGCCACATGCGCGTGCGCACACCTGTGATAGTACTTCCACTTCCATGTTTCATCTGTTATCAGTGACTCATCCCCCCTAATCTCTCGCGCCACCCAGCTCGGGATGTGAAATATCGCCCACTTTCCATATCAGCCACCTCCCCCCCCCGCCCCTCACACACATCACCCCCGCCCCTCACTCACACACACACCCCTATCCACACACCACCACCACCAGCTCTCTACACTGCGTCTCCCACACCACCTGCCCCAGTCAGGAATCTTAAAGCTGCATAGTCTGATGAAATATCAAATTTTCAAAAACAAACCAAGTATCTAGATTTGATTTTACATATCTAACTTAGATACTGATGCACTTATTAAGCATTCTTTTTCTGCATAGAAGGCAATACTGAGTCAATTTAACAGAACCTGTTACTGCAGAAGTCTAGGGTGTCAGAGCTTTGGCAAGCCTGCCAAAACTAATTTTCCATGTTTGCACTAAAAATATTTCCAAAGTTTACCATTTAAAATAAAAGTTATTTGAACTAATGTAAAGTAGATACTAGTGATCTATTCTAATATATTTATCTCAGAAAAAAATGCAGAAATTCAAAATCATCGGCCTATGCAACTTTAATGTTTAGACCAGAACGAGGCTGGCATTGGAAACACATTCAGTGTTGGTAGTTTTACGTACTTGCAACATCTAAGATCATATCAGGACTGGCACCGACTTGTGACAACGCGCAGTCATGGGGACTTTATAGTGCTGTCCCACTGGGAAATCAGGCCGCCGGCACCATGACCGGCTATCCCACCACACAGTCACATTATCCTGATACAGTGTTAACCAGTCCTTGTCCTATCCTACTAATGCTGAGTGTCAAGCTAGGTAGGAATAAATAGCAATGTTGTAAGTCATTGGTTTGACTGGGCTACGATTCGAACTCCTGACCTTCAGCATGGGAGGCCTAAGCTCTACCAATTCGGCCACCGCGTCCGGAGGAGACCAGAACGAGGCCGGCACCAAAAACACATTCAGTGTTGATGTTGATAGTGTAATAGTCTGCACTGACCTCTCAGGCAAGGAGCAACACAGACAGCTATGCGTGGGTAGGATGGTGACATCAAGGAGCCTATGTGATGTAATGGTTAGCACACTGGCCCAGAATGCAAGAGATGTGGGTTTGATGCCCGCTCTAGACGCAATAATTCCCATTTTCATCATCCCCCATGACATTGGGGCCATGACCAGGATCCTGTACAAGCTATGTGGTGTGTGGTTATTGAACCTACCCTGTGTATGTATGAATATATAAGTGCATTGTATGTATGTAATTGTAAGCATTAAAATACTTACAATTCCAGGGAGACGAGTGTAGTAGACCTCTCAGGCAAGGAGCCACACAGGCAGGTGGGTGTGGGTAGGGTGGTGATATCAGGGAACCTAGGTGGTGTAATCGTTAGCACACTGACCCAGAATGCAAGAGATGTGGGTTCGATTCGCACTCTATGCACAATATTTCCCATTTTCATCACCCCCCATGACAATATCAAGTTTGACGTGTTTGTATCGTGGGGGCGATGAGAATTAGAAACAGTGCCCCTAGAGCAGAATTCGAACCTAAACCTCTTGTCATACCGGGGCTAGCGTGCTATCCATTATACTACCCATGGTCCCTGATGCAATCACCCTATCCATGGCTACTTGTCTATGGGGCTCCTTGTCTGAGAGGTGATTGCAGTTTACGACACTCATCCCCATTGTAATTGTAAGTCTTATTAAATGGTTTACACCCACAATTGCCCGTACTGATATGACCTTAGATGTTGCTAGGACGTAAAACAACAACAAACAAACAAACAAACAACCATTGTAATTGTAAGTCTTATTAAATGGTTTACACCCACAAGTCATTTAGTAATGTCATACGTAAGCACATTGCACACATACATATAATGGGGGACCTCCAACTTTTTAGTTCAAATTCCTGCTGTTCACGTCGCCACTGAACTAGTGGGCCTAAACATCACACTGTAACACTGCAAACTCAATGGCTATGAGCAATCATCATACAGAAGAAGTGAAATATCTCTAAAACAACACCACCTAGAGACAAACCGCTTGATACACATATAGAAAACATATTCAACGAATAGATTATATTAAATTTATATGGTTAGGGTTCAGCATTTCTATTAATTTTGAATAAAATAAACGTTTTGCGCTGTGTGTACCGGCAAACTCAAAGCATTGTCAATGGCAATTTAGGCCCACTAGTACCGACGCGCCACTAATTGTCGGAAAAATGAACTACGCCACATGTCCCCCATTCTAAGTTACAATTACATGCATACAGGCTAATAATGATGCAGAGCGCCTGGCTAGGAAGCACGTGGTATCAATTTTTAAGTCATTGGTTTGACTCGACCAGGGGTTGAACCCACGAATCCAAGGGTTCGGATCCCCAATCTCCCAAAACAGGAGACGGACGCTCAACTCATCTGCTCATTCGACAATCCTGTCTGGTCGCAGCAGACAGAACCCAGCTTTAATTCCCATATATTGATTGGATCTTTGTTAATTAGCTGATGTTGGCTAGTCATCAGACTCCTCCAGTAACTCCATTACCCGCTAATGACTAAGCTCATCACTGTAGGCCCTAAGTAATACTATCCAATAGTCATCACCAGTGTCAATGTCAATGTCCTCAGAGTCATCATCATTGACTGAGTCAGACTCATCTTGTGACAAGATGTCATTCTTGGTGTCATCCATGCTCCCACAAGAGGTGTTGTGAGTATAAGACAACCCCAGAATAGGAGATTTTGATGGCAAATTCTGTATAGACGGTGATTATTAAAATTGCATGGTCCGATCAAATATAATTTTGACAAAATCAAAAGAACTACCTATATTTGATCCTATATATCCAACTTAGATACTAGTGCATTAACTAATGATTCGGTACAGCATATACAGAATAATCTGTGCATTTATAACGCTATTCCTTTGGACACTCACTTTGAGACAGCCATTAAACAGGGAGACCACTAACCAATAGACTACATCACGGTTCCAGCGGCACGGTGCATTGTGGGATGGGTCAGAGCAAAACAACCCCCCCAAAAGCACATGGCACATGCTAATACACTGGGTGCAGCACTGAAATGTGCTAGTTTCAGCTCATCTCAGCTCTTGTTTGAAACATAGAATACTAACTAAAATAATATATATAATAAATTAAGATATTAATCTTTTATCCAGCATTGCATTTACATCAATATAATCAGCATATCTTATGCCATGTGCATTTAGATTTAGACAAATCTAGGCACTCAGACTAGTGTTAGAGCTATAGCCAGAGTATTCAATGCATTGTCAATGGCAGTGAGCAATCTCCATACAGAAAAAGTAAAATATTGATAAAACCACACCACCCAACCACAAACCGCTTGGAACACATATAGAAAACATGTTTAACAAAAAGATTATATTAAATTGATAAGGTTAGGGTTTTGGATTTCTATTAATTTTGAATAAAACTGACGTTTTTCAATGCACGTATCGGCAAAGTCAATGGCCGTTCACCTTTGCTTTGCTCCCAAGGCCGTTTTCAGCGCATGCGCAGTCGGAACCGTGATGTAGTCTATTAGGTCAATCTCGTGACCTTATTACTCCTGCTCTCATTCCCAGTACCATATACGGCATTAGTCAGGTTCCAGACCACCTTTACATTAATAGGTCATTCCTCATCACGTGACCATCGCGAGATGTGAATCTATGCCACAACAAAAAGAGTTTTGACAAGCTTGCCGAAATGATTTTGGGTTCTTTCAGCTCAAATTGCTCCAGAATTAGCCATTTTTTATCGAAATGACTCAGGAATAATAAATAGTAGGTGATAATAGTCAACCTGATATATTTATCTAAAAAATGATGCAAGAATTCGAAAGCCACCGACTATGTAACTTTAACGGGGTTCAAGTTCAATTGTCGCACAGTGTAAGGCGGTCTTTAGAGAACATGTGCTGGTCACATTCAACACGCCACGCCTGTACACTTACAGGCAAACTGTGTTAGAGCAGACTATCGCTCCTTCTTGTCTATCGATGGTGGCGCCACCAGTGGCTATGGTGGAACTAAATCTTCAGTTCTAACTCATCCCGATGACACACGCTTTTGTGGCGAGGCATGTTTCTTAAAGTTACATAATCCGATGGTGTTGAGTTTCCGCCATTTTCAAAACAAAAAGAAATATTTGGTTGGTCGGGCTAATTTATGTTCCTTTCGCTTCGGGTGACTTTGAATAGAAATTGCTAATTTTGGAGATATTTGAAGTGAAAATATACTAAATGATGTTGGGGTGGACTCCGAAATTCTGGATGGTTGGTTGGTGGAGTTTGACATCCTGGCAATTTCCAACGTTGTATCAGGATTGGAACAGACTTGTGACAGTGCACGCTCATGCTGACTTTATAGTGCTGCTCCATTGGGAGACCAGACAACCAGCACCATGACCTGATAACCCACTCACTCACATTATCCTGATACTTAGCCAACCAAAAAAAGTTAGTTTTATTTAACAACTCCTATAGAGCACATTGATTTGTATCATCAGCTGTTGGATGTCAAACATACGGTCATTTTGACATATTTCTTTGGACGAAACCGGCTGCTGCCACATAGGCTCCTCTTTCCGATAAGCAGCAAGTGTATCTGTTATATGCACTTTCCCACAGACAGGACAGCACCTACCACAGCCTGTGATGAACCAGTTGTGGACCACTGGTTCTGTGTCAACCAGTCCTTGCCCTATCCTAATAATGCCGCGCATCAAGCCGGGAAGCGACAAGTATCAATGTTTAAGTCATTGGTTTGACTCGACCAGGGTTCGAAACCATGTGTAAAATATTCCGATAAAACGCATTGGTGGGGAATGCAGACGGTCTATAATGGAGTACAAATGGTCTATTAATGTAAATGATATATAGGGCCAGGTCCATGAATGTATTTATGTAGTGAGCAAGGTGAGTTGCTGGTGATTCTTTACCTATGGTCAATAGTCATTGTGTATTAGGTTGATAGTGCGAAGGGGGCACTAGTGATAGTGTGCATGGGGCCTCAAGGGGCCTCTACTCACTACCCCCTCCCCCCAACTGTTAGTCACGGATCACCACACACACACAGCTCAGGCAGGTGGATGCCAAGCAGCCACACCGCATGGTGGTGGTGGGTAGATCACAGTAGCCATGCAGCATTATCCAGGTAATATTTAATTAAATAACTATATACACTTGCTTACAGTGACCTTTCTTTACAATTTATATTTGGCTGGGTTGTTTTAGAACAGACTACCAATGTGTGCTAACACTTGGCAACCAATCATGTAGATGACTTCAGACCTCTATACCAGATGGGGTGGCCAAATGAGTTAGAGCGTCTGTCCCCCGTGTTGGTAGACCATGGGATCGTGAGTTCGAACCCTGGTCGAGTCAAACCGATGACTTATAAATTGATACTTGTCGCTTCCTAGCCAATCACTCGGCATTATTAGGATAGGGCAATGACTGGTTGGTTCAGTGTCAGGATAATGTGACCGAGTGAGATATTGAGTCATGGTACTGCTGGCCTGATTTCACCATGAGTAGTCTAATGTGAGCAGTTGGAGATATTGGCGGGGGGGGGGAACAAGTTTAGTGCAATGTTAATTTTGATGATATTTGAAGTGTTAAATTTAATGTTGGTGTGCACAGCGAGATGCAGGACATGGTCTTTGTTTATCCATGTTTGAGTGCAGAAGTACATAGCACAGGAGCACAGAACTGCAATAAGTATGTGTAATGGCCCACAGTCTTCCTCCCCACACTGCTACGCACTCACGGAAGAACACCAAGATTTAGTATAAGTACACTTCAACTTGGTTTATTATGAAACCTCTCTGCTCTCTGCGGCGTCCACAGTCAACTGACCCGCCCCCTAACTCGCCAGGTCCAACATCACCTCTATAGGTGGGTGGGAGGGTGAGCTTGCCACACGCAGTAGAGGGCAGCACCATTTGGGGTCTGCCCGGTGGCTAGTCTGCCGCCACCTAGCGCAGTTCAGTGTAACTGTGTAGGTGTGCGGCGTAGTCTCCGCCGCCATCACGTGGTAGTGGGGCTCATGTACAGACTACTACATATGTAATGAGTGTGCCAGTATCTAAGTTGTAGTTGGTTTTTTTTGTTGTACATTAATTGTTTAAGCAGGGGAAATTTCAATCATGGACGATTGGTCTTCCTCATTCCACTGCTCCTTGCCCTATCCTAATAATCCCGAGTGCCTGGCCAGGAAGTGACAAGTATCAATTTTTAAGTCATCGGTTTGACTCGACCAGGGTTCAAACCCACGATCTACCAAACACGAGAGACAGATGCTCTAACTCATTCGGTTATCCCGACTGGTTGTTGGATATGTAGGATCAAATCTAGGAAAGACCAAATATTTAAAAAAATTGGTGATCGTCCCCGACTGGGCCTGAAAAATCCCCCGCCCCTGATTTTATACTTCTTTTTTGTTAAACTGCTAAAAATGTGTCACGTTAGCAGCAATTCAACTTTCGCAAGAACACATTCTGTGCAACATAGCTATGTATTACGTCTAGAACCCACACACAAAACACAAAACACCCACCCCACACAAGGGCTGATTCGACTCACGTGATGCGCATCGTGTAGACCACCTCAGCGAGGTAGTCTACGAGAATCGATTCCTGTGATGCGGTTAATTTTGCCCGTGTGAACGGGCGCTAATTCGCCTCACCTGATTCGATTTGCCTGATTCGCCTCACATTTTGCCCGTGTGAACAAGGCTAAGCCGTGTTCACACGGGGAATGTAAATCGATTCGTAGAAAGCGACTTGCCTAGTTCGACGCACATTTCCCGTGTGAACGGACGTCTGATGCGGATTAGGGCTGATTCGATTCACGTGATGCGGATCCTGTAGACCACCTAAACGAGGTAGTCTACGTGAATCGATTCGTGTGATGGGGATAACTCTGCCCGTGTGAACGTGTGCTAATTCGACTCCTTTAGTTCGCCTTGTCTAGGTCGCTTCACATTTTGCCCGTGTGAACACGGCTTATGTCATTTGTTTGTTAAACGACCCCCCAGCACAAAAGTAGACATCGGCTATTGGGGGGGGGGGGGGGGGGGGGGGATGTCTATGTCATATGCCAGGTGTCATACGTAACTATGTACGGACAGCGATAAACACCGTAACTAACACAATGTTTATGCCCAGATATTGATGTTTGTGTAATTCCATTGAAATCATGTACAAAAAAAAATACTGAAAAAATTAAAAACTAAAATAAATATATAAAAACCACCAGCCCAACGATGATTCATGTCATCAATAGGACGACTACCAACTATTAACAA
This sequence comes from Branchipolynoe longqiensis, assembly GCA_030323885.1. Classification (NCBI taxonomy): domain Eukaryota; kingdom Metazoa; phylum Annelida; class Polychaeta; order Phyllodocida; family Polynoidae; genus Branchipolynoe; species Branchipolynoe longqiensis. Next base: position 24,795,952 of record CM059194.1, read on the forward strand.
AATATTTGGTTTAGGTGTTTCAGATCAGAAAAGTTCTGGTTCTTTCGTCAGATCATAAATGCATCCTTACATTCAGTTCGGCTAAATGAGCTGGTTACCTGTTTTCCAATGGCGTCCTGTGGAGCTTTGTTTTTGTATGCGTTTTTTTATTTTTATTTTCAAAGTACCGTGTGTTTTTATTTGCTCATATATATATACTAACAGGTGTATTCTGGATGCAGTGTGTTTATGTATGTTGTTGGTCTGCGTACATTGGAGGAGGTATGATTGTGCGCATGCGTGTATGTATGTATGTATGTATGTATGTATTGTTATGCCTGCTTGTGTGTGTGGGGGGGGGGGGGTATGTGGGATGGCATGTACTTATAGATCTGTAGTGTATGTGGCTTTGGTTGCTTTGTTGTTGGAGTTTTACGTCCTGGCAATATCTTAGGTCATATCATGGCGGGTACTGACTTGTGACAGTGTGCATTCATGGTGACTTTATAGTGCTGCCCACTGGGAAAACAGGCCGCCAGCACCATGACCTGATATCCCACTAAGTCACATTATCCATACACTGAACTAACCAGTCCTAGCCCTATCCTATTAGTATTATGAACGCCAAGTGCCAAGCTAGGAAGCGACAAGTATCACTTTTGTAAGTCATTGGTTTGACTGGACCGGGAATTGAACTCCCGATATCCCGCACGGAAGGTCTGCGCTCTACCGATTCGGCTACCACGTCCGGTGTGTGTGTGTGGGTGGGTGGGTGGGATGGTGACGGGTAGGTAACCTTGGGGTGTTCCAGACGCAGTATATCAATAACATTCAGGTAATAGCCCGATAGTAGTCTGCCATTGGCATTGCACAGACAGTATGGAGTCAGCGAGACGAGGCCATACCGCTACTGAGCTGTCAACACAGACATTGACAGTATGCTGTCAACGGGTGTACACAAGTTCACTGTCAGCACGAGCATGTTCAACACTGCCAATATGAGCACACGCAATGAACTGTCAACATGGCAAGTTCAATGCAGTGTCAACATGAGCATCTATGGTGAACTGTCAACGTGGCAATTTTAATGCAGTCACCACAAGCCCCGCAGTGAACTGTCAACATGGCCGTTTCAATGCAGGCTCAACATTAGATAAAGGATTCACTCGGTACTCGCAGTACACGGGTGAACGACAACGTAGTCTAAATACAAGCAAAAATAGCTTTAGTATGGAACAGGGAGTAGAATGCCTGCCTCAAGTATCAAATGGATACTTCTATAGGCACAGAGTTGGTGAAATTGGAGAGAATGCAAAAAGACAAGATGGCGGCTGCAGAACGCCGTCGATTTCACTTTTAAATCTTATTAAACTAGATATTATATTATATTTTTCAACTCAAAGGTAGCGGGCGATCAATAAGACATATGTAAAGAATAATTGTTGCTTCTTAGATTGTGAAATTAGGCTCTCAATTCTTTGACCCGCATTTTCGACAGCTTTTACATAGGGTTGGTTTGCACCCCTACTGCCGCAGTACGGGTATCTCTGTCACCACAAGCCCCACAGTGAACTGTCAGCATGACCATTTCAATGTAGTGTCAACAATAGCAAGGGAGGTTAGATAAAACATTCTCCCCATACATATTGAGGATTTGCGTGTGACGTAGGCATCGTGGTTGGATAGAAGCAGTTCCGTCTACTATCAAGTGTATGTAAATCAAACAAAAAGCAAAAATCTATTCACTGCTACTATCTAATTCTGTTTTTTAGAACCATGGATATTCAACCGGGGGTTGAAATAATGTTATTTATGAGAATAGCATACTCAAAAAGTGAAATTTGGTCAAATTAAACCCAAATCCAAGTGATATTAATGACGCCGCCGCATCGGCGGCGATATTGTCGAAGGTAAACAAAACAAAAAGCATAAAATCTATTCAATGCTGCGATCTAATTATGTTATATAGAACCATGAATATTCAATCGGGGGTTGAAAAAAATGTTATTTAACAGAATAATTTACTCAAAAAGTGAAATTCGGTCAAATTAAACCCAAAATCGGAGTGATATGAACACACACCACAGCATTGGCAGCGTTATAGCTGTACTTTCTATCCAAGCATAATGGCCGGTGAGGCATTGGTCACATGGTGCTAATTGTTTGACGCAAATCCTCAATAGTAGGGGTGAACGTCAACGTAGTCTAAATACGGGCGAAAATAGCTTTAGTATGGAACAGGAAGTACAATCTCTGGTTCTAGTATCAGATGGCTACTTATATCGGCACAGAGTTGGTGAAATGAGAGAATGCAAAAAAACAAGATGGCGGCAATAAAACGCTGTTGATTTCACTTTTAAAGTGCATTAAAGTATATATTTTATTATATTTTTCAAGTCAGAAGTAGCAGCGAAATATGAAGATGTACGTGAAGAATATATTTTGCTTCTTAAATTAAAAGTGTATCAGCTCAGTTCATTTCGCCAGCATTTCAGAATTCTTTGCCAGCTTGTATATAAGGTTATTTTTCACCCCTACTACAAGTATGGGGTTGTAAAGTCGACGGCTGGCGGTTTGAGTGGTGTAGATAGGCTAATAAGAAATCACTACAGGAAAGGAAGGAAAGTAGATAAAGAGTGAAAAGTAGGAGAATGAGACTCCCTCATTTATTGTATATATAGTTTCAAGAAACAAGATGGTGGTGATCACATGATCCAGTCTTCCAATCAATAACAGGCATTCCTCTATCCACCAATGAGGGTTCAATATCCTTGTAACCAAGGCATGGTTAGATCTCCCCAAAACCCCCAACCCCACAACAAAACCCAAAAACCACCACCCCACACCCCCAACCAAAAACCCCAACCCCAACCACCCAACAAACAACACCAACCCCACCCCCAACACCCAACCCCCGGCTACAGTGCCCTGTTGTGTCTGGTGTGCAGTGATCCATAAATAACACTTGGAGAGGAGGGGGTATGTGAGGAGAGTTCCAAAGACTCTCTCACAAGTCAAGAAGTGACCCTCTCTCAGGTTAAGAAGTGACCCTCTCTCACTATCTATATTGATATACAATTTCTATCTTTAACCAGTAATAGTTCACCAACTCCACATATAACTCATATGTCTTTGGTTTTACATATCATCTACCAGAATATAGACTAGTTTGCAATTTATAGAGTAGTTCTCCATAGCCCATATCTCAAATATCGGAAAATGTTACATGGTGATCTTTTATCTAGGGCCGGGTGGGGGGAGTGGGGGGGGGGGGAGAATTGAAGGTAGGTTATTCGTTAGTTGTTAGTGCAGATTAGTGGTTAGTTGTGGTTAGCGGTGTTAGTCCCCTATTGAATGCACCAGAAAGGTCTGCATTATACAATAACATGGAGGCGACCCCTCTGAAGAAGCCACCAACAGGAGAAACTCGATAAGGAATGCCTGCGCTTGTCTGTTAGACATAGCATCGCCAGAATGGTGTCCCTGTTGGCCAGACGCAGTTGTTGTCTCAGTAAATAGTCTCCTTAGTACCGAACACCGCCGCTGTTGGCGATGTAGGGCGGCCCGACGTCACTACTGCCACCTGGTGTACGATTAGGGCGACATAGTTCGGGTGCTATATTAATGCCTTATAAAAACATTTTAAAAGATGAAATCCCACTATCATTACAATATATATATTGTAATATATATACATGTATATATATGTACATTATATATGCACACATTGTATGTGATGTATTAGCATTATGCGAGTATAAAGCAACGTAAGGGATTTTCTATATGTATATTATATTATATTATTCTATATTATATAATCTTATATTATATATTATATTATATATTATATAATCTTATATTATATTATATAATCTTATATTATATTATATAATCTCTTTCCAATTGGCTCTCTGCATGTATTTGCTCCTTTCTCATACGGGTACTGGTGGCTCCACCACCGCCAGACCATACTTCCGGCGCTAACATTGAACTTTTTTCCATTATATATATATATATATATATATAATTCCAGTGCGCGAGTGACAGTATTCGCTGCACTGGTAGGGTTGGGGGTGGTTGTGCCACCTGTCCCAATAGTGAAAGTGGGGTCACTCATAAAGTAGCACACAACATAAGGGTGACCAATATAGGGAATCTTCCCTTATGAGCCTTTATACTCGCATAGTTCTTATATATCACATATATCAGATGTAACAGAATGAGGTTAACCCGCGCCACCTTTATTCTAAAAAATAGTTGGACGGTTCTTCCCCCCCCCCCGCCCCCCCCAGTTAAAAAATAAGACAGGTGTTCACAAAAGTGAGTACCGTTGTTATAAATAGTCATATAATAAATTATATGATAAATATATAACATGATATATGGGAATATCATTGTCATATATATTCACATAATAGATGATAAAGCATGTCTGTTATAATACATATAAGTGTCTTTATTATTTATAATCACATAATAAACTGTGCAGTACATAGGCCTATATGCTACATCTAAATGCATGTGTTATTTATAGTTTATATTTATAATCACACACTGAATTAGATAATGTGTATTATAATGAATTATAACAATATAAATTAATGGAGCACAATCAATAGTTCATAGATATATATACTTATTGTACAGGTTAATATTTAAAGGTATTCGGAGTCGCGCACCCACCCCAGGTGCGGAACGGGCGACTGGGGCGCCACTTGCAGTGCACAAAATTAGCCATTACCTGACTGTGTTATTTGCACTGTGTTTGTATTCTTAGAACTCAGCCCAACTCTGCATTTACATATCTTTATTTGTCGGAGTGGCCTTTATATATATAGCTATTTGCTACTGTTGTTTTTTATATTGTCGTAATAAACATATCTGCTACGCATGAGTACATTTAGTATTTATATGACATAATAAATTATATAGCATATATGAACTATATGTTATCTACTGTATATGAGCACCGGTACTTTCAACACAATCAATTACAGAGCGTATGTATGCTATATAATTTATTATGTGAATACATATAAGAAAGATACTGACATATGGCATTGCATCATATATACTGTCGTGGGGGTGGTGAAAATGGGAAATATTGTGCCTAGAGCGGGACTTGAACCCACATCTTTTTGCATTCCAGGCCAGTGTGCTAACCATTACACCATCTAGGCTCCCTGATATCAACACACTACCCACGCCTACCTGTCTATGCGGCTCCTTGCCTGAGAGGTCAGTGCAGACCACTACACTCGTCCCCCTGGAATTGTAAGTCTTTTAATGCTTACAATTACATACACACAGGCAATGCAACGCACTTACATACACAGGGTAGGTTCAACAACTATACAGTGTGTAGCTTGTACAGGATCATGGTCACGGCAAACAGTGTCGTGGGGGTGGTGAAAATGGGAAATATTGTGCCTAGAGCAGGACTCGAACCCACATCTCTTTGCATTCCGGGCCAGTGTGCTAACCATTACACCACCTAGGCTCCCTTGTAATGTATATATGTACCGCTGGTCACTGGCGAGAGTGACCAGCCGCGCCGGGACCAGCGCAGGTGGGTCCAGAAATAAACACTTGATACTAAGACGTCTTCGTGTCCAGTCGAGTCTTTACATGGTGTCAGATCCGAACCCAAGCCATATTGACATGCCGTTGTCTGGCCTGAAACCTCCAGGGCAACTGCAACTGGAAGGTGACCTAGGCACTAACTGGGAAACATGGTACCATGCCTACACCATATTCGCCGGAGCTACGGGTGTATCTTCAAAGGCAGAGAAAGCACAATGTTGTGTTGTTTTACACGTGGCTGGGCCCGAGGCCCAGAAAGTGCACAGGGCCATGCATTTCGACCAGAGCACCGAGGACAAAATTAATCCTCTGATAGACGCTTTCCAAGCATACTGTGAGGAAAAAAACAATGTTACCGTCATACGCTTTAGGTTTAATCACCACAACCAGATAACCACTACCATGGACACAAACATACGGGAATTACGAAGTATGATAGCGCGCTGTGAGTATGGTGCAATAGAGGATTCACTGTTGCGTGACCGCCTGATAGGGGGTGTCAAGTGTGACAGACTCAGGAACCGGCTGCTTCAAACAAAGAAACTAACTCTACAAAGATGTGAAGAAATATGCAGAATGAGTGAGTTCACGGCAAAGCACTTGACCAGTACACTGGACTCAAGCGACAGCCCAGTGGACGCGATATGCACACAGCAGAAGTCAGGCGCCGGTGCACCGGCTCCCAGACAGCAGCCGCCATTCCAACGGCGTGGCCAGCAGAGCATGCCCACAGCAACAACAACAAAGGCCACATGTGCTTGGTGTGGTTATGTGCACAGATGGGGCGTGTGCCCGGCGAAAGGGAAAGCATGTGCGGGATGCAGCAAAATAGGACACTTCGTCAAGGTGTGTCGCAGTACACAACAATCAGCCACACCAGTGGACGACATTGCTGTGGACACACATAACATCCTGGAGGAATGTAAGCAGGAAGGATTGGCCTCCAGCGATGACGATCTGTTTGTTGGAGCGATGGACAAGGAACTCGCCAGTCTAAAACCGGAGCTGTGGTACGTGGATTTAGCTGTGGAAAAAACACTGGTGCGTTTTAAGCTTGACACAGGATCGCAAGCGAACATTTTGCATGTGCGCGTATTCAACAAACTGAAGAAGACAACCCTGGCGGCACCGACATGCAGGCTGATCACCTATTCGGGCCACAGGATACAACCGATCGGTGAGGCGACAATCAGCGTACGAAATCAAGAGTTACGGTTCCAAGTGATCGCAGAGGGAGGGCCGATCCTAGGCAAGGAGGCGTGTGTCAGCCTCAACCTGCTCAACCGCGTAGATGACATCGATGCTGATCCGGTGCAGCAGTTTCCACCAAGCATAACGTCCTCGGTGGCTGAAAAACTGGTAAGGTCCTATTCAGATGTGTTTAAGGGGCTTGGCACCATAAAAACTGGTGCAAAAATACATGTAGACACAGACATTCAGCCAACGATTGACCCTCCACGACGCGTGCCTCACGCGATTGAAGGGAAAGTGCGAGATGAGCTTGATAGAATGTTGAAGTTAGGGGTGATTGTCGAGATAACTGAACCTACTCCCTGGGTAAATTCCATCAATATTGTGAAAAAGCCGAATAAGATTCGTATCTGTTTAGATCCTACCAAGCTGAATCGAGCAATAAAAAGAGGACCGTACCCAACCCGTACGGTCGAGGAAGTAGTGTCCAAATTGGAAGAAGCAACATTTTTCTCAGTGTTAGATGCCAATAGCGGCTACTGGCAAATCGAGCTGGACAATGACAGTTCCAAATTATGCACCTTTAATACTCCTTGGGGTAGGTACAGGTACACAAGGCTGCCGTTTGGCAAAAAACTGCCGGCGACATAGTCATTTATGAGATGAATCGCATATTAGGTGACCTCAAGGGTGTCAACGTAGTGACATACGATATCCTAGTGTACGGGCGAACTGTAGAGGAGCACAACGCGAACCTTAAAGCAGTCCTAGAGCGAGCATGGCAGGTAAACCTCAAGCTCAATCCGAGCAAATCCAAGATTTGCCAGTCAGAAGTGTCTTACATGGGGCATGTAATAAGTAAAGATGGTCTAAAACCCAGCAGAGAACGAGTTCAAGGAATAAATGACATGCCGACACCCACAAATGTAGCAGCAGTTCAGCGGTTCCTGGGTATGGTAGGTTATGTAAACAAATTCATACCGAACATGGCCAGCATCACTAAGCCACTCAGAATACTGTTGAACAAAGAAGTCGCATGGCATTGGGACAGTGAACAGCAGACAGCGTTTGACAAACTAAAAGCACTATTAACTAGAGCACCCGTACTAAGGTTCTATAATGTGTCCAAAGAAGTGGTGCTGCAAGTAGATGCATCCAAATCAGGGTTGGGTGCAGCCTTAATACAGGAGGGGAGACCCATAGCATTAGCATCCAAAGCACTAGATGATACCCAAAGCAACTATGCCATAATCGAGAAGGAATTACTCGCGATTTGCTTTGGGTGCACTAAGTTTCACAACTACATATTTGGTAAAAAAGTGGTGATCCAAACTGACCATAAGCCGTTGGTGGCGATCTTGAATAAACCGCTGCACATGTTGTCTGCGGGCATGCAACGTATGCGCATGCGTCTCTTAAACTATGATCTCACCATAACACACATCAATGTATGTTGCAGATGCCCTGTCAAGAGACCACAGTTCATCCATAGAGCCGAACAACTTAGAGACCACAGTTCATCCATAGAGCCGAACAACTTGTTCGACACGAAGTTGACCATAGCAGCAGTTGACATCCTAGGTGGCATCACACAACAGATTCGAGCCGAAACAACACACGATCAGACACTGCAAGACGTCAAACAGCTTGCAGAGAAAGGTTGGCCAACACATACAAATCAGCTAACGCCCAGCACAAAACCGTACCATACGTACCGACATGATATAACAGCAGAAGACGGTCTGTTATTTAAGGGGGACAGAATTATAATTCCGCAAAAATCACAGTCAACGGTGTTAGCATTGATACACGAAACGCATCAGGGCATTGCAAAGAGCAAACAGTTGGCGAGAGATTATATTTTTTGGCCTGGGTTACAGAGGCAAATAGAAGACATGATATCGCGCTGCCCGATATGTCAGAAATTCCAAAACAATCAACAAAAAGAACCGCTGCGTTCGCACAACATCCCAAACGCTCCCTATCAGAAAGTGGGAGTGGACTTGTTCTAAGTGGAACAACGAACATTTCTCGTGGTAGTCGACTACTACAGTAAATACCCGGAAATAACAGAATTACCCATAACCACAAGTTTGGCAACGATAGACGCATTAAAGCAGCAATTTTGCAGGCATGGCATTCCCGAGATAGTTGTATCCGACAACGGGCCTCAGTTCTCAAGCCAAGAATACAACAATTTGCAGCCGACTACGGCTTCCAAGCAGTCTTTTCAAACCCTCAGTTTCCCCAAAGCAACGGACAGGCAGAGCGTTACGTGCAAACAGTAAAAAAAATGATAAAAAAAGCCATCATGGAAGATAAAGATTATCACATATCACTATTAAACTACCGTAACACACCTATAGTAGGGATCGACGCATCACCAGCGCAGCTGCTGATGAGCAGGAGGCTGCGATCCAAGCTCCCTGTCACACGAGAGCAATTAAAACCTAGTTTAAGGAATTTCTGATAAGAGTACCAGTTATTTCTTTTTCTAGTCCCTATTTAACTAGTGAGATACTAGTTAGTCAGTTATTAAGTTTCGTTTGTTGTTTATCAAAAGGTATTTAATCTTATATAGCGTACAGAAGGAAAACTCTATACCAACAAACTACCCCACTATAACCCAAACAAAAATCCAAAGAAATAACAATCGATCCCTTCTAAGAACAACACTTTAAAACCTAGGAGACAAAGTGCAAAACACAAAGAAATCACCAAGATTCAAGAAGCTCAGAAACATTACTACGACAGTCGAGTCGGCAATCAACACCCGAGGTTAGAAATGAATGATGACATTCACTATCTCACGCATCAGGGTACCTGGGCCTCCGGGACTGTTATCGGAGTAAGCAAAACAAATGACAGAGACTATGACATACGTAATCTGCAGGGGAAAACTTTGAAGCAAAACCGCATGCACATACACAAAACCAAGAAACAACCCTCAGTGCAAGTCGAACAACAAGACCGCACGATGGACCACCAAACAAATCACAAACAGCAGGCCACACAGACCGGCGAAAGAAAATCAACAAGATACGGTCGAGTAATTAACCCGGTCAATCATTTTCGGTACAATTAGCACGCAGCTGTGGCCATCCATGAACTACTAAGGTACGAGCGTGGCTAAAGTAATAACGTCCTGTTTATGGTGGTAACTGTATATGTTAAATTGTGCAACTACTGTTAAGAAAGGAGATAGACCGTATGACATGGCATACACTGAGATTAGTGAGATCCAATGGACAAAGTGAACAAACATAATGTTAGAATTAAGGCATTTAATTCTTGATTTCATGACTGCTACCATTGACCAAATTGACGCAAATACATGTTAAGCATAACGGTCGATCGGACCATATTCATGAACTTGTTGGAAAAGGGAGGATGTAATTTATATATGTACCGCTGGTCACTGGCGAGAGTGACCAGCCCCGCTGGGACCAGCACAGGTGGGTCCAGAAATAAACACTTGATACTAAGACGTCTTCGTGTCCAGTCGAGTCTTTATCAACACACTACCCACACCTACCTGTCTATGCGGCTCCTTGCCTGAGAGGTCGGTGCAGACCACTACAATACCATTGCCTATTTCTGTTTATCTATATATTTCTATATATTTGTATATGCTATATCATTTATTATGTCAATATAATTAACTCAAGAATTCACATATTTTATTGCATCTGATATACCATTGCATTTTTCTCTCTCTCCCTCTCTCTTTCCTTCTGTCTCTCCCCCTCTCTCTCTCTAGATATATGTAGATATATATAGATATATATATATATCGAGAGAGAGAACCAGACGGGATAGCCGAATGACTTAGAGCATCCATCTCCCATGTTGGTAGATCGTGGGATCGTGGGTTTGAACCCTGGTCGACTCAAACTGATGACTTAAATATTGATACTTGTCCCTTCTGCCAGCCACTTTTTTTTTTTTTTTTTTTTTTTGAGGCTGTATTTATACTGTCCATAGCATATAAGCCCGGGTACCCAGGCTTGTTTTCAATGCTGGCCAGTTGTAGTGTTGGTGTTATCTTACCACACAGTGGCTGCTGATAAGGTATTTGATTGCCTGCATTTCAGTAGCAGATAGATAATTGGTTGGTATGGTTAGTAGCCTATGTTAGATTTTTTGGATTTTCTTGGTATATATGTTTTTATTTTTCTACTCTTATTACTAGACTAGCCTACTCCTATTTACATATCATAGGCTTGTACGTAGCTGTGTGGTGTGTTATCTGGCTACTTTTGGCATGGTTACCTTCCATTGGGCATCCCGCTGGTGGGCCATGACATATCACATGCCCCTTTGCAGTGCAGCTTACTGGGGGTTTCCTAGCCTTATTTTGCACAGATATTTTTTGTAAGTTTTTAGGTCAGGAATTTGTCGTTCCTTTACCATTTGGGCATTCCACAACTTGGCAGCCATTTCCAGCGTGCTTCTCTCATGAGCTTTTATTCGGCTTCTGGTCTGCTTTAGTAGTGGTGCATTATTTGCTCTAGTAGCCCTTTGTGGTTTTGTTAGAAGTTTACTGTTTTGACTATAGCTGTATGCTAATGTTTTCAAATGAATTATTCTCCTATTTTCTAGTAGTTTCACTTTGGTTCTTTTGTGTATGTCATAGGTTGGGTGCAGCTTGTCTACTCTTAGACAGATTTTTAGGGCTCTGTTCTGCAGTGTTTGCAGTTTTTTTAGTAGTTCATTTCTCGCACCCATGTAGTTTACATCTCCATAGTCAAAATAGGGGAGCACCATGCCCTTGAAGATTTTTATTGACATTTCTTGTGTCATGTAGTCTCTTAGCTTTGCAAATAGCCACAGTTTGTGGTTTACTTTTTGTATAATTTTTTTTAATAACATAGGTTGTAGTTTAGTTGGCTGTCCAACCTCAAGGCCTAGTATTTGTAATGGTCTACACATTTTCTAGTGTTTGGTTTCCTAACTTACAGTGTAGTTTTCTTTCTGGCATTTGTTTATGCGAGAAGAGTACTGTTTTTGATTTGCTTGTGTTGATGGTTATTTTGTTGGACTCACACCACTCATCTAGTTTTAGTAGGAGTTCATTTAGTTTAGTTATTACCTCCTCCTCTGTGGTGCCATTTGTGTATATGACTGTGTCATCTGCATATAGTTGGAGGCATTCAGTTTGCAACCATTTTTCAAGGTCGTTTATATAGATTATAAAGAGTAGTGGCCCTAACACTGACCCTTGGGTACACCACATGTGACAGGTTGGTTGTCTGATAGTGTATTGTTTATTTTTGTTTTCTGTTGCCTGTTGTTCAGGTAGCATCTTATCCAATCCATAGTGTTGGATTTTATGCCCATGGTTTTTAGTTTTTCCAGTAGTATTTTGTTGTCTACTGTGTCAAATGCTTTGCTGAAGTCAATGAAGGCGGCTCCAACTAATTGTTTTTGGTTCATTGATGCCATTATGTCATTTGTTAGGTTAGCTATTGTTTTTGATGTGGAGTGCAGTTTCCTGAAGCCCCCTTGTCTTTCGTTTAGTATATCATTTTTTCCAGGTGTTCATTGATGTGTCTATGTAACACTTTTTCAATGAGCTTGCCTGGGGTTTGAAGAATTGATATTGGCCTGTAGTTTCCCATGTTTTGTTTGTCTCCACCCTTGTGAATGGGGGTGATGGTTGCCATTTTCCAGGCTGATATAAAACGCCCCTGCTCAAAGGAGATGTTGACTAGGTCTACTATGGTGGCCGGGATGGCTTGGAGTGCCTCTTTCAGTATTTTGGTTGGTATTTCACCTATTCCACTTGGTTTATTCGTGTCTATTCATTTATTAATTTTTTTACATCTATCATATCTGTTTTTGCAGGTGGGGATTTGTTCTCCACAAGTACCTGATCTGTTTTCCCCCATCTTTTTTGAATGTTTCTGACAGCTTTTGCCCTACTGTGGCAAAGTGTGTGTTCAGTTTGTTTGCTGCATCTTTCTCTGTGAGCATTGCCCCCTTCGTTATCCTGGAAGTTTGTAGGCTCTTCTTTGTTATTTTTTGGGAATAATAGGTTTACATTTTTCCAGAATTTGTTTGTGTTGCTTCCCCAGTCTTTGTCCTGCTTTATTATGTATTTCTTTTTTGCTGTTCTCACAGCTTTGAGACAGTTGTTTCTGGCGATGCGGTAGGCCAGTTTGTCTTCTATTGTTTCTGTGCGTTTTGCTTTATCACCCAGTTTACTTTTGGTTGTGATGAGTGTTAGCAGGTCTTTGTCTACCCAAAGGTCTTGGTTTTTTTTGTACTTTTATTTTCTTCATGGGACACATCTCATCAATTGATTTTCTTATTTCTGTGATGATGTTGTCCCAATAGATATCAACATCATCTCTGTTTTGTGTGATGTTGTTTATGTTTTGGTGCAGATGATTTTTCAATGTATCTTCTGAGTAGTTTTTTAAGGACCTGCCCATTTTGTATTCATAGTGATTTGTGCTTTTAAGCTTTTTCCTGGTTACATATACTAGTTTGTGGTCGCTTATACCCCAGCTTCTAGTGCACCATTTTGTGGCATGGTTTGAGTTGGTTAATATTAGGTCTATTGTTGAGCTATTGTTGCTTAGCCTTGTGTTTTCAGTGATGAGCTGCTGCAGGCCTAAGATCTTGATGGTGGTTTGCAGCATTAGTTTATTTTTGTCATTGCTGCTGTAATTCACATTGAAGTCCCCTAGCACAAAGATTTATGCATTTGTTGATTTTTTTACAGTGTTTATGCTCTTTTCTAGTTCTTCAAGGAATACTTCAATTTCACCTGACGGTGGCCTATAGAGGCTCGCTATGGCTACATTTGCTTGCTTTTCATTTTTTATTAGGCACCATAGTAGCTCTATATGCTCATTTGAGAGAGTTGTTGGTTTTAGCTTTTCAGTGTCTAGGTTTTTGGTGGCTTTGCAGTAAATGGCAACCCCTCCACCTTTCTTTGTTTGGTTCATTGCATTAATGTGCTGTCTGTCATTACGTACAAGCCTATATCCGTCTATATTGAGGGTGTTGTCTTGGTGCTTGTCAGTGAACCATGTCTCTGATAACGTTAATACATCTAGATTGTCTTTTTTTAGATGCATTTTTATTATGTCTATTTTATTGGATGCACTCTGGCAGTTTAGGTGGGCGAAGTGTGTGCCCCTTCCCAGTTTGCATTCAATCTCTTCTACCATATTTATTTTACTTTAAATAATATTTTTAGGATAGTGGTTGCTTGATTTCGCGATTTTTTGATTTTGTTTTGATTTTATTTTGGCTTAGTGATTGATGGATTCGGGGTGTATGTGCTGGTGCATACAGCACACATGGCCCCTTTTGATAGATAGTCATGCATACCTCCATTACTTTTACCTGTGCGCATAGAGGAAGACATGAACATTAAAGTGTGTATTAGTTGTACCTGATTATACTTATGATTTAAGGTTTGGTTAGTGAAATTTTTCAATTACTTCTTGTTTTCTTATGACATATTTGTTTTTGCTCGATAATTTATTTGTTTATTTATTAGTATTTGCTTCCTTGCACAGGCTTTCCTTAATTTTTTGGAGGATGTTCCCCATTTTATTTTGTATCCTTGTTTTACTGTTTCGCCTTCACTGGCGCTGTCCAGGTACCGACCTGAGCCCCAATATGGGCATTTTGTGCATTCCCTGAATGCGTTTCCTGGAGCATTTATTAGTTTCTCCTTCAGGCTTTCGTTTTGTGTGAATTTTGCGCGGACGATGTCCTCCAGCACGTTTTCATTGGTTTTGCACCACTCTTGTGTTCTCCATATCTTCTTTGCCATTGCCTTTATCGTATATGGATTTTCAGTGTTGTCTATCATTCTCATTATGTCGTGTTTCTCATGGTATTTTGCCATTATTGAGCTGTAGTATTGCTCTGCTGATGTATATTTTTTACCATCCTTTCCAGTGATTTCACACTTGTAGAGATTGCTGAAAGGGGAGTTGTGTCCTTGGAAAGACACTCCCCATGTGTGTTCCCTAGTTGCTGCCTTCTCAGGTGTGATTTCTGTATATTTCTATTTTATCAAATTCGTTGGGCTTATAGATTTTTCCATTTACCTCTATATTGCATCCTTTCATTTTGATTGACTTTATTTTTTCGTTTTTGTTCTCCATTGCAAGTGTGTACATTTGTTGTACCGTTTTCTCATTTAGCATTTCGGCTTCTGATCTGACCGGCCTCATTGTTACCTTGCTGTAGCTTTTTTTTGACTGGAGCATTTTTTTTTTCTGGAAGAGTTCTTTTTTGTGTGACTCCTTTTCCAGCTGGATTTTGATGCTCCTTGGTCTGCTTGTGATTTTTTCGGTGTTTTGGGTTTCTGTATCTTTGGTTTCCTTGTCTTTATTTTTGTCTGAGGTCTGCTCGTTGTTTTCTGTGTTTTTTTTTGGTGTTGCCTCTTTTTTCATTTTCTTTCCTAGACGGAAGGCTTTGGTCACTACCGTCCAGCCAAAATCACAGTCTGCTTCTGTTAGCATGTTTGTGACAGTTTTCTCCATGTTTTCGTCTTCTTTTTCCGGGATGCCATGTATTATGATGCTGAGTTTTTTCCCATCACTTTTTGTCGCCTCTGTTTGGGCTGTATCCGTGGGTGGCTTCCTTTTGTCCGTGGGCGCAGTCCTGGTATTGTTTATACCTTTGTTTTCATTTGTGATGTTCGTTTGTTCTTTGAGCTTCTCAAACTCAGATTTGTACCACGTGCATTCTATTTGCAACGTGTTGTATGCTACCTGTAGTGCCTGCAGTTGGTTTTGATATTCATTGTCATTGTCGTTGTCCCTTGGTTGTGTTTTGTTTTTTCCAACATTTCCATTGTCATTTGTGCCGTTTCCGTCATTTACTTTTATATCCTTTTTGTTTTTGCCCCCCTTCGCTAATTCTTCTTTTACTGTTTGGATTACCAGTCTCACTATCTCATCCTTATTCATATGCTTATCTCCGTGTTCCGTTATTTCCACACGCTTACCTCCGTGCTCCGTTATTTCCATTTCGTTATCCTGTTTGTCGTCCTTTCCCTCCATTTTTAACGACTGGTTATCTGTCGTAGTGTTCTAGTGAACAAATTTTTTTTTTTGGTTATGAGTATTTGTAGGGACATGAAACGTCGAAAAACGTCGAAAAACGTCGAAAAACGTCGATCGGCGGTATTACATTGAATTTTGAAATCGTTTTTCACAAATCGACGTACTGCACCTTACTGCAACAAGCAACAGCGTTCACTCAAACATAGTTTAAAAGAGAACAGGCCATAGAATCAGTGTATACAAATACTATTTGTGTGCTGGTGAGTGACAGCTGGTGAGTGATAATAGGGGAATCTATCAGTTCACTCAACTCAACAGTGGTTTTGAGTCATTTAGACATTATAAATCACACACACACACACCTCAACAGTAAAGCAAAGTATATGGGTGATAATATGCCATGGTACTTAGCTGTGAGTGATGGTACATTCGTTGTACCAGGGGATACAAATCCTGGCAATCCGTAGCCTTGTTTTCGCCGTTTTCGGCGATTCCCGCCGTACCTAACGGTCGATAGGGATGTTTTGTTTTTGTTTTTAGTGTATTCCTGCTTACAGGTCTATCCTGTAGTATCCTGGGATGTTTGTATAGTATCCTGGGATGTTTATGAGGAAAATCCGCTTAGTCTTGGGTTTTTATGCACACTTTAGTATATTGGATTCGCGATAATCAGCGTCCGCGTAAGATTAGCGTACACTCACGGTCGCCATTACTCACTATCACTTGTCATTATTAGGATAGGGTAAGGAGCAGTGGAATGAGGAAGACCAATTATCCGCGATTTAAATTAAACAGCTAATGTAAAACAACAAAAATAACAAATATATATATATATGTATGTATGCTTGGGATAGTTCCTGTTTCCCTCACTTCACTATATAAGTTGCATATACATATATATATATATATATATATATATATATATATATATAGCACATGCAGAGTACTATACATCATCTGATGTAGCATAAGATTATGTGAATGTACTCTTCAACAGTAGAGGAGGCTCATCGGGTGCGTTTGCCTAACTGTTTGTTGCGCCACGTGATCCGGTGATTCATTGGTAAAGAGGAGAAATTGTGGGTGGGTGGGTAGGTGGGTGGGTGAAATGTCAAGAGGTATGCAACTGCTAAATATGTGTGGACATTTGTTGTGCATGCAAATAACTATTGTTTATCTGATGTTAGAATTCGCCCCCCGGAAAAGTGAAGATGCATTTTGATTATTTTTAAAGGATTATAATGCTAAAGATACTGAGTATCATATCATGCCTATGATTGTTAAGGAGTTGGGTGCTTTGAAGTTATGGTATTGTAGTAGTCTGCACTGACCTCTCAGGCAAGTAACCACATAGACAGGTAAGCATGGGTAGTGTGTTGATATCAGGGAGCCTAGGTGGTGTAATGGGTTAGCACACTAGGCCGGAATGCAAAGAGATGTGGGTTTGAGTCCCACTCTAGGCACAATATTTTCCATTTTCATCACCCCCATGACACTGGTGCTGTGACCATGATCCTGTACAAGCTATGTGCTGTATGGTTGTTGAACCTACCCTGTTGTAGTTGGTAGTGTCATGTGCTTTATTGCCTTGTAGTATTGTAATTAAGGTAAAAGTGTGTGGTTTTTTTGACTTACAATTTCCTGTGGGGTCGGGTGTAGTTGTCTGCACTGTACCTCGTCAGGCTAGTAACCACACATGGATCAGGTAGAGTGGGGGTAGTGGGTTTGGTGAGTTCTTAGGGAGCGCTGGAGGTGTTGGTGAGATGGTTAGCACACTGGCCCTGGAATGCAAAGAGATGTGGGGGTTCGAGTGGCCGGCCTATGGTGCAATATTTCTGTTCATTTTCATGTCACCACCACTTGATTAGTATTTGGTTTTTTAAGATGTTGGTGTACTAACTTTTTTGATGTATAGGTGAGTGTCCTGTGCGTGTCAAAAGGTGATTACTCTTCTTTTTGGGTGGTTGTCCATTGAACGATTGACTTTACTATAAACTTGCTACGGAAATGTCGGTTTACATCTGGTAATGTAACAGGGTAATAGTGACGATTTCTTAAAAACAATTGTAGGTGGTTTCTATTTGGGTGGGGATTATGTAATCAATTTAATAAAAAAAGATGAGGTTTGTGGTATCCTGAGCAAATGCATAATCAGATAATATGTTGATCGTGACAATGGATAAAGTTTTGTCCCATATTGCTTAACACCTTTTGAGACAGTCTCATATATATATATATATATTTATTTGTATGTATATACATAATTGTTGGCGCGAGTGGTGCAGGCATGTAAGATGCAACAAGGTGGCGCCACCAGACCAGTAGAGTACTGCAGGATTATCACTTAATATGGAACAACCACTAGATCACTGGTGGAGTGTCAGATAAGTTCCTCGATAATCGCTTTCCAGATAATTATACTCGCTTAATTGCTTATACAGCACATATTATATACATTATTGTATAAATATATGACATTAGATGTTACCAGGACGTAATACCCCAACAAATAACATACTATTCGATGCAAACAACAAACACAATAATTTATATAAATAGCTATATAATGAAGTATACTATCTGTATATAATAATGAGATTTGATAAATCACGATATTGACTATAATTTCTTCTTTTAATTAATATGCATATAATATATATATAATAATTGTATTCTACCTCGATATTAATGCATATAAATACTAGATATTTCAGACAGCAAACAAATAATAAATATAGTAATTGTCAGCGATAAATATGTAGCAATCCTTCATAACAGAATTGATCACAGAATAACAATACTAGTTTCGAGTTATTTCTCCCTATTGCCAGAGAGCGTGTATATAAACAGATGAGAGGGACAACTCCCATACTAGACCGTGTAACAGCTGCCGACTGTGGCGCTCCAAGTGGTGGTTGTTGAACAGTATATGACACAGCTGTCAAACTCAAGGCATTGTCAATGGCCTTGAGCAATCTTCGTACAGAAAAAGTGAAATATCTCTAAAACTACACCACATAGAAACAAACTGTTTGGAACACATATAGAAAACATATTTAACGATGAGACTATATTAAATTCACATGGCTAGGGTTCTGTATTTCTATTAATTTTGAATAAAATACACGTTTTGCACTACCCGTACGGCAAACTCAAGGCATTGTCAATGGCGGTGAGCAATCTTCATACAGAAAACGTTAAATATCTCTAAAACTACACCACATAGAAACAAACCGCTTGGAACACATATAGAAAACATGTTTACTAAAAGGACTATATTAAATTGATAAGGTTAGGCTTCTGCATTTCTATTAATTTTGAATAAAAACAAATGTTTTGCACTGCGCGTAACGGCAAACTCAAAGCTTGTTCAACACTAACCGCCAGGAACGCCACTGTAGCCTGTGTTACCGATTTTCGCGAGAGTTGTCCCTCTCATCTGTTTATATACACGCTCTCTGCTATTGCATAGGCACTTATGTTGGTTATTGGAGTTGTAGGTCCTGGTAACATCTAACGTCATATCAGGACGGGTACCGGACTTGTGACAGTGCACACTCAAGGTGATATTATAGTGCTGCCACACTGGGAAACCAGGGTGCCAGCACCATGACCTGATGTCCCAGTCTCATTATCCTGACACTGAGCTAACCAGTACCTGCCCTATCCTATTAATGCCGAGTGCCAGCCTAGGAAGCGACAAGTATAAATGTTGTACATCATTGGTTTGACTCGACCGGGAATAAAACTCCCGACCTTCCTCGTGGGGAGCCTGCGCTCTACCGGTTTGGCCACCGCGTCCGGTTTATAATCGCTTACACACACACAAAACATAAATGTGGCCGCAGTTGATTATTGTTGGTTCTTGAAGTTTTACGTCCTGCCAACATCTAAGGTCATATCAGGACGGGGCAGTTGGTTGTTGGCATGGAGATTACAATGAAACCTTCCCATCTTGCCCACACAGACAGGTTGGAATGCACTTATCAGAAAACAACACACCCTACCACCAAAGTCAACGAGAAATATACAAGATTAAGTCGAGCCTTCTCCTCTCGACCAGACGGGATGGCCGAATGAGTTAGAGCGGCCGTCTCCCGTGCTGGTAGATCGTGGGGTCGAACCCTGGTCGAGTCAAACCAATGACTTACAAATGTATACTTGTCGCTTCCTAGCCAGGTGCTCGGCATTATTAGGATAGGGCAAGGACTGGTGTGCTCAGTGTCAGGATAATGTGACTGAGTGGGATACCAGGTTATGGTGCCGATGGCCTGGTTTCCCAGTGAGTCAGCACTATAAAGTCGCCATGTGTGCGCACTGTCACAAGTCGGTATGCGTCCTGATATGACCTTAGATGTTGCTAGGATGTAAAACAACAACAAACAAACAACAACATCCTACAGGAAGCTCACACGGACGGGATGGCCGACTGGATACAGGGCTCATTTCCCATGCGGGAGGTGTTGGGTTCAACCCACGTGGCCACATCTAACCGAAGACTTAGACTTACAAAGTCAGTAGGTGTCGCTACCTTGCCTGTTACTCGGAATTTCTAGGACAGGGAAAGCTTCTGGAGTTGGTTCATTGTCAGCATTCGGTGACTGAGTGGGATATCAGGTCATGGTGCTGCTGGTGGCACAGTGGTTCATTGTCAGCATTCAGTGACTGAGTGGGATATCAGGTCATGGTGCTGCTGGTGGCACAGTGGTTCATTGTCAGCATTCTGTGACTGAGTGGGATATCGGGTCATGGTGCTGCTGGTGGCACAGTCATTCACTGTCGGAATTTGGGGACTGAGTGGGATATCGGCTCATGGTGCTGCTGGTGGCACAGTGGTTCATTGTCAGCATTCGGTGACTGAGTGGGATATCGGGTCATGGTCCTGCTGGTGGCACAGTGGTTCATTGTCAGCATACGGTGACTGAGTGGGATATCGGGTCATGGTGCTGCTGGTGGCACAGTCATTCACTGTCGGAATTCGGGGACTGAGTGGGATATCGGGTCATGGTGCTGCTGGAGGCATAGTGGTTCATTGTCATCATTCAGTGATGGAGAGGGATATCGGGTCATGGTGCTGCTGGTAGCAGAGTGGTTCAGAGTGCATCCTAGCAACATCTAAGGTAATATCAGAACGAGTACCGACTTGTGACAGTGCACACTCATGGCGACTTCAATAGTGCTGCCTCATTAGGAGACTAAGCAGCTGGCATCATGACCCGATATCCCACACAGTCACATTATCCTGATATTGAGCTAACCAGTCCTTGCCCTATCCTATTAATGCTGAGCGCCAGGCTAGGAATGAACATGTATATCAATTTTATAAGTCATTTGTTTGACACGGCTCGGATTCGAACTCCCAACCTTCCGTACGGGAAGCCTTCGCTCTACCGATTCGGCGACCGCGTCCGGTGACGGCTGGCAGTCTTGGTGATATGAAGGGAGATTAGGCCGGGCATATGACCAGAGTGGGGGGCATGCGATTTACCTGTAACTACACATCCACCTCCCACCGCTAGCCTTCGTACACAATGTAAAAATATAAATTATAAATCCATCTTTCCGCCACCGTGGGTGCAATGAATACATTCTCACAGCTTTGATGGTGTACCTCATCATCATCATCATCATGCTGCCGGTCGCGATGCGACAAAGACTGCTTTCATTACTTGACTGCCGCTCTCCATTTAGCTCTCTGCTGTGAGAGTGATGTCCATGAGTCGGTCTTAATGTCTCTCAGCTTCAGGTTTCTCTTGATGGTATCCTTGAACCGGAGACGGGGGCGCCCTCTCTTTCTGTAGCCAGAAGACAGTTG
This sequence comes from Branchipolynoe longqiensis, assembly GCA_030323885.1. Taxonomy (NCBI): domain Eukaryota; kingdom Metazoa; phylum Annelida; class Polychaeta; order Phyllodocida; family Polynoidae; genus Branchipolynoe; species Branchipolynoe longqiensis. The sequence goes on from CM059194.1 coordinate 24,817,558, forward strand.
AGAGTAGAGGATCTGCTTTGGTAGCCTGTCTGATGACATCCTCATGAGGTGTCCAGTCCACCGGAGATTCTTTTTGATCAGAAGATCTTCCATAGAGGGCAGCCCCGACCTTTTGAGTATTTCCTTATTTGTCACTTTGTCCTTCCAGGTTAGCCTCATGATTGAACGCAGATGTCGCATAATGAAGGCATGCAGCTTTTTCACCTGTTGTCTGTACACTGTCCAGGCCTTGGCTCTGTATAGTAGGGTGGATAGCACGATTGCACGGTAGATCTTCCCTTTGACCCGAATGGACACATGGTGGTTGTTCCAGAGTCTCTGCCATAGTCGGCTGAAAGATGCGCTAGCCATGGCCATCCTCCTCTGTATTTCAGCATCAATGCGTCCATCACTTGATATAGTGCTTCCGAGGTAGGTGAATTCCGGAACAGAGTTCAGCTTGTTTCCGTCAACCATGATATCCTCCTCTCGGGTTCTTGTAGAGTTGGGTTGGTACAGCACCTCCGTCTTCTTGATCTTAATCTTCAGGCCAAACTTCTTTGATGCATCAGAGGAAGCGTTCACTATTTTCTGGATCTCTTCAGCAGAGTGGACAACTAGTGCACTGTCATCTGCGACCAGTGGTGTACCTAATGATATAATAATGACAGGATGGGATGGCTGAATGAGCTGAGCCTTCCTCTCCCGTTTTGGTACATCGTGGGATTCGAACTCACTGGTTCGAACCCTAGTCAAGTTAAATCAATGACTTAAAAGTTGATACTTGTCGCTTCCTGGCCAGGCAATCGGCATTATTAGGATAGCGAAAGGATTGGTTGGCTCTGTGTCAGGATAATGTGAATGAGTGGGATATCAGGTCATGGTGTTGGTGGCCTGGTCTCCCAGTGGGGCAGCACTATCAAGTTGTCATGAGTGTGTATTGTCACAAGTCGGTACCCATCCTGGCATGACCTTAGTTAGATGTTGCCAGGACGTACAACTGCTGCCATCTACTGCATGCGGCTAGCTTGATTGATTGATTGATTGGTGGTTGCTTTACGCCATGTTGGCAGCATAGGCCATATTCACGGCGAGAAATGTTTGTTTTTTGTTCAAACCATCACTTTTTCATGTAAAAGCAGACAATCAATTATGTGCCAATAGACACTCATTAAATTAGAAAGCTCACAATCATATATTTGTGGTCAAGGGAAACAAATTCCCATAGAAAAGGAAAAGTTTTATTAATAATTGATAGAATCTATTTAGTTAACTATATGAGGTGGTACAACCCAGCTGCCCTCAAAAAGGCAAAAATGTTTTCCTGTTTTACCTTAGTAAAAAGGTCATGCATACTGTCTGCAGTGTAGAACTGTTGGCGCAGGGCCAAAAAATCAACAAAACTTAGTCAAATGTGTTTGAGTGTCAGCGGGGATTGACACCCAATACATTCAGGGGGAAGTTCCCCCTTGAGCAGAAAAGCATGTGTAAGCCATGAGTGGCCAATACGGCAGTGGCTAAGGACCACTTGGTCCTGCCGACCCCCCGCATGAGTCTGTGGTGGCCTTCCCACAGATGGTTCAATTTCTTTAAGTTTATTAATGTTTTCATCCCACTCATGTTGCCATTTGGATTTTATGTGGGTGGCTAATAGTGGTTTCAGATCAGAGTGAGGGATCAGACACGATGCGGCTAGCATAACCTCCCCCCAAGGAAGTTGACGAGGGACCTGGCAGGGTAGGGGCGGGTCACTTGATCGTGGATGCCGCGGTGAGCGGAGACAAGTGATAAAGACGTGTGGAAGCAAACATACTCGTTCCTCCTTGCTTGGGGGGTCTACTACGTGAAGATCAAGTCCCGGGGGGCCAGCAAGGACCAACAGGTGCCATAGAACTTAGAAGCCTCAGTATATATAGCATTGTGGGCTACGACTCCAGTGTTTGAAAACGAAAGGGATGGCCGAATGAGTTAGAGCGTCCATCTCCCATGTTGGTAGATCGTGGGATCATGGGGTCAAACCCTGGTGAAGCCGATGACTTAAAAATTGATACTTGTCGCTTCCTAGCCTGGCGCTCAACATTCTTAGGATAGGGCAAGGAGCAGTGGAATGAGGAAGACCAATCGTCCGCGATTGAAATTTCCCCTGCTTAATCAAAAAGAGGAACATTGTGCCTAGAGTGGGACTCGAACCAACACGCTTGCCATTCCGGAGAAAGGGCTCGAACCATCAGTCCATCTAGTTTAACCAACAATATATAAAACTGTTGGTGGTGAGTGGGTGCAAACAAACAGGAACTCCAAGCCTGGAGTGGCCTTCTCCTCTGCCAGTCCAGGACTAGCGTCTTAACCATTAGGCCTTCTATGCACCCTTATGCAATCACCTGCTTGTATAACAGCATACATTACACTACACAGTGTCAGGATAATGTGACCGAGTGGGACATCAGGTCATGGTCTCCCAGAGTGGCAGCACTCTAAAGTCGCCATGAGAGTGTGCACTGCCACAAGTCGGTACCCGTCTTGATTAGACCTTAGGCCTACATGTTACTAGGATGTAAAACTCCAAAAATCAACCAACCAACATATGTATGTGGAATTTCACCGACGGAGATCAGGCACCTTACCACAACCCCCCCCCTCCCACACACACACACACCACCAGTGTAAATAATGTGCACTATCCATTCCGCGTGTTGGGGCTGGCATTTCCGGTAGTAAAACCCGCCCCCCCCCCCTTCTCTGGAGGTTGAGCTCCAGGTGGGATTTCTCCAGGAGAGGGTTACCCTGGAGGGTGGGAGGCGCTGCTTGTACTCTGGGTGGAGAGGGCGTTCTGTAGTTCTGTGACGTGCCCACACTGCACTGCACTGGTACCCCAGCCCGACCAAAGCAACATGGAAGTCAGGAGGGTAGGGGTGAGGGTAAGGGTGCGAGTGAGGGTGCGAGTGGGGTTGAGGGGGTGGGTGAGGGGGTGGGTGTGGGGATGAGGGGGTGGGTTAAGTGGTGGGTGTGGGGTTGAGGGGGTGACGGGGTAGGGGTAGGGGTAGGGGTGGAGGTGTGGGGTAGGGGTGATGGTGCAGGTGATCCGGGGTGAGGGTGAGTGAGGGGGATGAGGATGGGTGAGGGGGTGGGGGTGTGTGTGGGGGTGAGGGTGATGGTGTGGTGGTTTGGGTGAGCGTGAGGGTGATGACGTGAGGGTGAGCGTGTGAGGGCGAGGGTGGGGTGAGAGTGAGGGATCACCCTGTTGGGCATGCAGGAAGTGGGTGTCTGGTACCTGCTCCAACGGGACCCTGGCGCATGCGTGTCTGGTTATATCGGGTACCCGGCAATCAGGTTCTCAGTTGGGTGTGTTTTTTGTGGGTGGGTGGTTTCTGTTACAGGGCTGTGGGGGTGAGGGATGCGCGGCGAAATTTAGGCTTGAGGATATTGAATAAATGTCGTGCCGTGCTATGGGTGGGTGTGGGGGTGCTGGTGGGGTGGGGGTGAAGGTGAGGGGGGTGGGGGTGGGTCGTGTGGGGTATGGGGTGTTGGCGGATGGCGTAGTGTGGTAAGTGCGGGTGGTGATAATGGGAAGTGTCAGTGGTGGTGGGTGGTGGGTGGTGGCGGTGGGTGGTGGTGGTAGTGGGTGCTAGAGGGTGGCGGTAGTGGGTGGCGGTGGGAGTGAGTGGTAATGGGTGTCAGTGTGTGTCAGTTTGTTGTAGTGTCGGTGGTGAGTGGTTAGTGGGTGTTGGTAGTGGGTGTCTGTGGTAGTGGGTTATACAGGTAGTAGTTGTAGTTGTAGTGGATGGTAGTGATAGTGGCTGGTGGTGGTAGTGGATTGTGGTAGTGGGTGGTTGGGCTCCGCGCCCGGCACCCCGCACCCGGCACCCCGCTCCCGGCACCCCGCGCCCGGCACCCCGCGCCCGGCACCCCGCGCCCGCGCACCCCGTGCACCGCGCCCCTCGCCCCGCGACCCGCGCACCGCGCACCGCGCATCGCGCACCGCGCATCGCGCACCGCGCACCGCGCACCGCGCATCGCGCACCGCGCACCGCGCACCGCGCACCGCGCACCGCGCACCGCGCACCGCGCACCGCGCACCGCGCACCGCGCACCGCGCACCGCGCACCGCGCACCGCGCACCGCGCTCCGCGCGCCGCGCACCGCTCACCGCGCACCGCGCGCCGCGCGCCGCGCACATACCTACAGGCAAAGTACTTATATACATACACAGGGTAGGTTAAACAACAATACAGCACATAGCTTGTACAGAATCCTGGTTCCAGGAAACCAGTGTCGGCGTGGTGATGAAAATGGGAAATATTGCGTCTAAATTAGGATTCAAAGCCACACTCCTTGCCACCCCAAGGCGTGTGTGCTAAGCGTTGTAACATTTTTCTGTACTATTATGAAAGAAAAATATATAAACACAAAAGAAACCATCACGACCTTAAGCCCCGGTCATATAGCCGTTAGTGGACGTAGTGGAGGCTAACTTAGTTGAAAGTAGTTGAACATAGTTGAACGTAGGTGAATGTACCGGCATCCATACTTGTCCGTGATGTTAACTTAGTAATGACGACGTTGGTGAGCCATGATCTCCGATTTAATTTTTTGACATGTTCAAAAGGGCGGTGTGTTAGAGACTGAATTTGCATCCATGATGCTAATGCACTCTAGCATACTCTAAAGTAATCTAGCATATTCTAGCATACTCTAGCATACTTGGATGAAGCTCTGATCACATAGCCATTAGTGGACCTAGGTGAACATAGTGGAGGCTAACCTAGTTGAACGTAGTTGAACATAGTTGAACGTAGTTGAACATACTGGCATCAGTACCGTAACGTATTTATCCACACAGTAACGTATTTATCCATTCCAAAACCTGCCATACCTTAATGTATTTCAACATAGTTTAACATACTTACACCACGTTTGATCAACGTTCATCTATCTTACGTCCACTAACGGGTCTGCGGATCACTACGTCCACTAACGGCTATCTGACCGGACCTTAAGTGTCTAAACCAACGTTAGGTAGCGAGCGACTTTCGGAATCACTGCTCTAAAAAATATAAATGTTCCTGCTTCATTGTAGAGGGTGGGAGGGGTAAGGAGGGAGAGGGGTAGATTACTTACTTGTTGGAGTTGTACGTCATGGCTACATCTAAGGGCATAATACGACATGTACTGACTTGTTACAGTGTGGACTTATGGCAACTTTATAGTGCTACGCTCTGGGAGACCAGGCTGCCAGCACCATGACCTGATATACCACTCAGTCACATTATCATGACACTGAGCCAACCAGTTATTGCACAATCCTAATAATGCCGAGTGCCTGGGTTCGAATCCCACGATCTAACAAACCGAGAGACCGACGCTCAACTCATTTGGCCACCCCATCCCGTCTGATCGAGGGGTGGTAGGGGAGCGGGTTGTTGACAGGCGTTGGGGGGCAGTGGGGGAGTAAATCAGGTAGAATAGCGCCTGTGTAGCAAGCAGCCAAAGCAATGCGCGTGCGCAGCGATCTGGTTTAGCGAGAGTTTATTTATGTAAATTGCATAGTGCCATTTTGGCGGTGGTAATTTAGTGGCTGCCACTACCCGACTGTTGTAAGAACCTGTGTTAGCCCAACACAACCCGTTACACTGGCCACCATTGAAAAGTCGTCGTCGAATGCAGCTTTTGTCTGCCTGGGGGTTGGGGGTGTGTCTCTAACCAACAGTTCCTCGGTCATATTTGCAAATCAACATAGGCGTGTTATGGTGACCATGATAGTTAGAGATCCTTGATGCGAACATATACATACATGCCCTGACTGTTGCAGTGAGCCTGTGTTAGTCCAACATAACCCATTACACTGGACCCCATTGAAAAGTCATCGTCAAATGCAGCATTATAAATTACAAATAAAGACCAAGGTAAACAGTGGGAAGGAGATTATTTGACAGCCACATGTGTAGTTTCGCAGTGTGTTTATTCGAATGCAGCTTTTGGGGGGGATTGGGGGAGGGTGTCTCTCTAACCAACAGTCCCTCTGTCATATTCACAAATCAACATAGCCACGTCACAGTGGCCATAATGGTTAGAGATCCCAGATGGACACACATACACACACAGCCCGACTGTTGCAGTGATTTATGTTAGCCCAACATAAACTATCGCACTGGACACCATTGAAAAGTCGTCATCGAATGCAGCTTTTGTCTGCCTGGGGATTTAGGGGTTGTGGTGTGTCTCTAACCAACAGTTCCTCGATCATATTCGCAAATCAACATAGGCGTGTTATGGTGACCATGATGGTTAGAGATCCTGGATGCACACATATACATACACACCCCGACTGTTGCAGTGAACCTGAGTTAGCCCAACATAACCCATTACACTGGATGCCATTGAAAAGTTGTCGTCGAATGCAGCAGTGTAAATTACAAATAAAGACCAAGGTAAACATTGGAAAGGAGGTAATTTGACAGCCACATGTGTGGTTTCGCAGGGTGTTTCATCGAAGGCAGCTTTTGGGGGGGATTGGGGGAGGGTGTGTCTCTAGCTAACAGTTCCTCCGTCATATTCACAAATCAACATAGCCACGTCACAGTGGCCATAATGGTTAGAGATCCCAGATGGACACACATACACACACAGCCCGAGTGTTGCAGCGAATCTATGTTAGCCCAACATAAACTATTGCACTGGACACCATTGAAAAGTCGTCATCGAATGCAGCTTTTGTCTGCCTGGGGGGTTGGGTGGGGGTTGGGTGTCTCTCACCAACAGTTCCTCGGGCATAATCGCTAATCAACATAAGTGTGTCATGGCAGCCATGATGGTTAGAGATCCCGGATACACACACACTTACGCACACATGATAGATGCAGTATTAGCATAACTTACAGATTAACTACCAGATCCTGTTCTGGCTGATCTAGGCCCTATTGGCCGTCTAATGCCAGCTCATTATGGCAAAAAAGAACTATTTTTCTGCACACATTTGGAGGTTGACAGTGCCCTGAAGTCACCTAATGGTGAGTGTCCTCTCCAATGTCTATCCAACCTTCTCTCAAATGGTTCTCCGCTGGTGCTTCAACCACTTGGTCTGGGAGACTGTTCCAGGGGTCTGTCACTCGAAAGAAAAATTAGTGTTTCCTGGCCTCAAGCCTGGGCCTCTCAATGAAGATCTTATGCCGCTTAGATCTTAAATGCAGCTTAGTAGCATATTCATAGTTACTCCTGCATTCTAGTGACAGAGCTGCTAAACAACCCTATGGAAAAGGTGTCGGAATGCCTCGTTAGCAGCATAATCACATACATCCGCAATGTAATATGCTAAATATATTGTTCAAATACTTATCTATCATAGCCTGCTATTTTTAGTGTGAAGAATTTAGGAAATCGTGTAGCTTAAAAGTTGCATAGTCCGATGAAATATCAAATTTTCAAAACCAAACCAATTATCTAGATTTGAGTTTATGTATCTAACTTAGATACTGATGCACTTATTAAGCATTTGTTTTTGCATAGAAGGCAGTACCAAGTCAATTTAACAGAATCTGTTACTGTAGAAATCTATGGTGTCAGAATTTTAGCAATCTTGCCCAAACTAATTTTCGATGATTGCATTCGAAATATCTCAAAAGTTTACCATTTAAAATAAAAGTAACTTTGAACTAATGTAAAGTAGATACTAGTTATTGATCTGATGTATTTATCTCAGAAAAAATACAGAAATTCAAAACCAGTGGACTATGCAACTTTAAATAAATCTTACATATCAAATCGAGAGCATTCAGTGGCTGCCATGTTGGTGATTTTGCATACTCTCCCGGTTCATCAACTTTACCCCAATAGAGATGAAAACACTGCACACTGGAACAAGGAGGACCTGCACAGCTTGTTTATAGTTGATTCATGCCTATGCAGGTTTTTGTTTGGAGTTAGATAGGGTCATCATCTACCACTACTGTGGGTTGGGGTGAATATTTTAATTAGACACTCAATAGAACTAGCGATAAGTAACAGAGCTAAGAAACTGATCTGCTCCCCCTCCCCTCATGACCAGATCGGATGGCCGAATGAGTAGAGCGTCCGTCTCCTGTTTTGGTATATCGTGGTCGAGTCAAACCGATGACTTAAAAATGTATACTTGTCACTTCCTAGCCAGGCACTCGACATTATTAGCATAGGGCAGGGACTGGGTGGCTCAGTGTCAGGATAATGTGACTGAGTGGGATATCAGGTCATGGTCCTGGCAGCCTGGTCTCCCAGTGGGGAAGCACTATAAAAGTTGCAATGAGTATGTACTGTCGCAAGTCGGTACCCATCCTGATATGACCTTAGGTGTTGCCAGGACATAAAACTGCAACAACAAACCTAATCAAGCCCCTCCCCCTGATGCCTGGGCGCCATATTGGTATATAGAGGGCGTAGGTTGCTATAGCATTCGGTTGGTTGGTTGGTTGTTGGAGTTTTACATATTGGCAACATCTAAGGCCATATCAGGACGGATACCAACTTGTAACAGTGTGCACTAATGGTGATTTTATTGTGCTGCGCCACTGGGAAATCAGGCAGCTGGCACCATGACCCGATATCCCACTCAGTCACATTATCCTGACACTGAGCTAACAACTCCTTGCCCTATCCTATTAATGCCAAGAGCTAGGCTAGGAAGTGGCAAGTATCAATTTTATACGTCATTGGTTTGACGCAAAAGGGAACTGAACTCCTGAGATATCGCACGTGAGGCCCACGCTCTACCGATTTGGCCATCAGGCCTGGTCTATAACATTCGGTGTTTGGAGACGATTAACATTTCGTGGCAATTCGTGACGGCTCATTGAGCTAGACGCACGAGCTGTCTGTCAGACGACGCGATCTGTTGGTGTGTGGGAGGGGTGGATGTGAATAAGTTGTGCCGGTGTAACAATTTCAATTTCCCCCCTTTCCAAGTTCCCCCCGGGAATCTGAAAACGTTTTTAATTTCACATTTTCAGATTCCTGGCAGGGAAATTAAAAACAGTTTCCAGATTCCTCCCCCTATTTTCAAATTCCCCCCTCTGGGAATTTAAAATTATTTTAAAAACTTTTAAAAACATTTTATGATTCAGACCCCTAATATTTTTTTCATAGCCATCTTGGAGACTTTTTGTGTCATTTGGGGTGAAATATGTTTTGTTGTACTAGTAATAATTTCCATTATGCTATTCTCTGTGTATTATTATATTTGTCATGAAAAATATAACAAAATAACAAAAATAAAGAAAATTCCCCAAAAATGGGGGGAGGGAAAGTTAAAACGAGGGAGGGAAAAGTAAAGCGTTTTCAAATTCCCGTGGGATGAATTTGAAAACGTTTTCAAGTTCCCCTGGGGGAACTTCAATCAGGGGGGAATTTGAAATCTTTACACCGGGGCTGCCTCGCTGTCTGCCATAGAGGTCACAATGAGCTGCTCTGAGCTGTACACGGCATAGTGGTGAGCACAGAGCCGCCATCCACTCAAAGGCTAAACACCGATCGTTAGCATATATATATATATGCATATATTTAATATATATATATGTATATACATTTATTTAAATGTTTATATTTTTCATTAGTGAGGTAGCAGTGTAGCAGCCATGGGAAAGGTGGCGTGAGCATCAGGTACGGTGGGTGATATAGGGATAGGGTTGTAAATAGACTAGAATAGCTATGGTTTATACCACAAAGATTTATATAACTATATTATATATATCCATGTTCATGCGAGATATCTATATTTGTATATTATGTATTGATAGTTATTATGCATTAATAGGGATTAATATATATTAATGTATATTAATATATAATAATATATATTAAAATATATTAGTATATATTAATATATATACTTAATAGATATTAATATATATTACATATATTAATATATATAAATATATATTAATATATATTAATATATATTATATATATTAATATATATTAAATATATTAATATATATTAATATATATTAATATATATTAAGATACATTAATACATACTGACAGATATTAATAGATATATTAATATGCATATTAATATATGTAATGTATGTAGACATAAAATATAACATAATATACATATGATATATAATATACACATAATATATCAAATATATATATAATAAATATAATTTATATACATGGAAGCAAAAATATTAATATGTATATTAATATATATTAATATATATACATACATTTATATATACATAGATTAATATATATTAACGCGATAACGACCAGACACAGCTGGCTTATATGAGGTCAGAGACCCTGACAGGTGGCGCCGCATGGCCAAACCTGGAACTAAACAATGTCATAAACTAGCTGTAGTTTGCAAGTTAACAATACAGATATAACTGAAGATGGTAGTGTCCTTGTTTATATTCCCATAATAGATTATAGAGTACATATTAATATATATATACATATATTTATAAAAATATATATTAATAAAGAACGAAATATATTTATACATATTAACATATATTCCTATTATATATAGCTATATCTATATATATATATCTATATATATATATTTATATATATTATAAATATTTATAAATATTTATAAATATTTATAAATATATATACATATTTTTAGATATTTTACATATTTTTATATAAATATATTAATGTATATTAATGTATTTTAATATATACATATATTATATATAATCTATTATATATATATAAACGCTCAGAGAATTATTTATTATTTATTTATTCGATTTGGCTCGAGTTGAATATTAGCCAATCGCCGTCGTCTGGCCTCTGGCTGCATCCTTTGGCCCCGACGCTTGCTCTCGAGGCGGTCAAATCGTCACTTGCCTCCAGTTTTTTGCTTTGGAAGGACCACAGTCTACCTGCTACTTGTGCCTCCTTTCTCTACCGGTTATACCTGTTGTTTCATCGACGAATTGATCAGCAATAACAAGGCCGATCGCACCTGAGACAGATTGACGGTATCGTGAAACTAACCTTATTCTTGTTTTTCAAGGGACAGCGGACGACTAAAGCAATATGATTTCATTGTGTCGGTTTCAACATAGTTCTGATCGCTGATGAAAACTGCTATATACCGTCGAGAATAACAATCGATCAATCTGACACTGCTAACCTTAACTGGGCAAAGTGATGACTACTTCGGTCGATTACAGCAATTTAAGGATCTAGGCTTACGATAACCCGGGTACTTGAGTCGATCAGCTGCTATAGACGGCCTCAGGACGACGTCACTGCCATTACTGTAGCTTTGTCGTAGGGCCAACGGACGACGGAAGCAGATTGCTTTCATGTTGTCGATTAAACATAATCTCTACGGGCTACTAAAAACGACTGATATACGATCTATTTATCTCATCCGACCTGTAACGGCCAAATCGGCCCAATGGACGACTTCTTTCGAATTTAACGGTCGATTATCATTAGTTGCCGCTCGAATTTAACTAAGACACTGCTTAATCCCAGCCAATCGGGCCAACGGACGACTTGTGTATATATACACAAGGGCCAACGGACGACCAAGGCAAAATAATTTCTGTGTCGTTTTCAACATACTCCTGATCTTTACTGAGATTGGGCCAACGGACGACCTATGCCGCTACCATACTGTAGCGAGTGCGGGTTTAACCACAAGAAGGACGACATGGCGACTTGCTGCGACCACCAGGAACGGACGACGGTCCGCACAAGAAGTATGGCCTCGATTAAATCAAAAGACGATTCGGGCCAGGTGACGACGGCAATGGCTGATTTATCGATCGACGAAAAGGAGGAGGAAGCAAGAACGGCGATCGCAAAAATCGAGGCGGAGTTACGGTTACAGGACCTCCATGACCGTTTGAGTGACTTGCAGGCAGAGAGGGACAGAAGGAGGTCCGGTCGTCCACGGACTAGGGACGAGCCAGAAAAAGAGGACGACATGACGGAGAAGTCCACCCACAGAACTGACATTCACGTGATTCCCGAGGAGGCACGGCCAGAGTGGAAGACAAAGGATAGAGAAGACGAAGGCCACTCTTCCTATGGCCGGTCACGGAGAAGATCGAGGGAAACCGGACGACGACGGACAACACGCTCGCGGAGCGACAGCAGTGCTTCCCGACGTAGACGGAGTAAGTGGGCTCTGAAAAAACATACTCTGGGGGGAAAGGATGTTAGGAAGCTCAATGCCTATGAGTTAATTAATGCTAGTGCTTCCTAGTGCCTCACCATAGCGGACCTGTCCGTACAAGACTACAAAGCTTTCTTGCAGCATCTAAAGTTTAGCACAAATCGTGCGAGGGACGACCATTACAAAGACATTGCACATGTCGAGTACGATTTGGAGATCCGGCAGCTAGTGGAGACGATCGGATTTGTGATATAACCTATAACACCAAGGAGAGGAAGGCTAGGAACAATTGGGAGCATGATATCATTTATGAGAAGTTTCAGGGAGAGCTAGCTGATGGGAACATATCCAGGGTATGCAATCAGCCAAAATGTACACATTCGGTGTTTGTCGTACCGAAGGACGATGGCGGCGGTAGAACCGTCGTCGATTGTAGTAGACCAAAGGGCAACTCTGTAAACCAGTTCACACGAGGCATAGCCACTACTTTTAGCTACAAAACCATCGATACTGTCACAGACTGCATGGAGAAAGGAGATTTTCTATCTACAATAGACATTAAAGATGCTTACAGAGCTGTCTCCATCCATCCATGTGACAGGCCTCGTCAGGGTCTTGCCATTGCTAGGGCGCTGGCTGACGATGGAGCCTATTACCTAGACAACAGACTTAGCATGGGCCTATCCTCCAGTCCTTATATATTTTCCAAAATTTCAGATTTCATTGTCAGATGTGCTCTGAGAGAGGGAGTTACTCGGGTAATTAATTACCTCGATGACTTCTGTGTATTAGGACGGAATAAATTCGAGGCGATGGGCGCCCAGAAGCTAGTGTTAGGCATTATTCGCAGGCTAGGTTTCTATGTCAGCTATAAGAAAGTGAGCCAGGCTGCCCGCGGGTGCGGTTTCTAGGGATCATAATTGATTCCGACAAGTTAGAACTCACCCTCCCGATAGATAAATTAGACAAGATGAGACGGGTACTTGAGACAATGAGGGGTCGGAGGAAAGCTTCGAAGAAGGAGCTGGAACAGGTCGGGAGTATCCTAGCCCACTGTGCGAAGGTGATCAGGGGTGGGCGAACCTTTACGAGAAGGATATTCGATATGTCCGCAAAACTCAGGGAGGGCCACCATAGGGTTAGGCTGACCAAGGGGGTATGTGAAGACCTGGAATGGTGGATCACATTCTCTGGCCACTTTAACGGTAAGGCCAAAATTCTTGGCCACTTTGCCCCCCTGATCTCTTCTTACAGTGATACATCTGGATGGGGCCTCGGTGCTCTCCATGGTAACGACTGGTTAGTCGGCTCTTTTGTCGAAGCTGATGATAGATTGTTGGCTCGCTATGTTGGTCACCACCACTCAAGCCCCGAGGGCCATGTCGCTTCAGCTCATATAAATATTTAGGAGATGGCGGCGGTGTACGCAGCCTGCGAGAGGTGGTCGCATAAATGGTCAAATGCAACTGTTGTTATGGTTACGGATAGTGCTGTCGTGCGGGCCGCTCTGAGCACAGGCAGATCTAGATCAACTGGGATCATGGTTGTTGTTTTGGATGGCCGTTGAGAGGAATTTTGAGTTTAAGTCTGTTTATATTCGCAGTAGGGATAATGTCATCTGTGACTCTCTAAGCCGCCTTGACGACAGTGCTAGTAACACGAGAATTTTGAACGCTGACCCGGAAGGCATGCTTTGCTGTAGGGCTAAACTGTGTTACACTCTACTTTCTTACAGAGCTATCTCAGCTGAGAAGTGAGCAAAAGGGTTATCAGGACCATTTCTACGTGCCGAATTCGGTAACAACAAGGGCTGTTCAAGTCAAGAGATACCTGGACTTTGTAGACACTTTCAGTTCTAATCACGCTCCTGTTCTATTTCAGATGAGCAGGTCGCCCTTTACGCAACTTGGCTCGCCCGCACTATGAAGTATTGCTCAATCAAGAATTACCTGAGTGGTTTAAATTATTTTCTAAGACAGAATGGTGCTCGGCCGATTGACTATAACAGTTTTATTATATCCTCAACACTTAGAGGGATTAAGCGGGTCAAGGGTGATGCCCCACGCCGGGCTAGACCCCTGCTGCCGTCAATGATGAGAAGGATATTTGCTATGCTGTGCACCTCCCCGGGCCATACATCTTGGAGAGCTGCAATACTGGTTTCCTTTAGAGCCCTTCTGAGGAAGGCTCAAGTGACCCTGTCAGACTCCACTCTTCGGAGGCGGGATTTTAAAATCTTTGACTGGGGCATGGTAATAACTATTAGGAAGAGAAAGACCATCCAGTATGCTGAGAGAGTCCTGGAGGTCCCCGTTGCTCGCTGTGCAGATCCGGGGATGTGCGCCGTGCATTGGGTCGAACGGCATTTCACTCAGCTTCCTGCTGGACCCTCCGAGGAAGCATTCAGGCTTCCTGATGGGGAGGGGGGTTCGACACCTATGACGTATGCAATTTACCAACAAACGCTAAAGACTTTTGCTTCGAGGGCTGGTATGGATGTGGAGGATTTATCTTCACATTCCCTTCGCCGGGGTGGCTGCACCTTCTTATCCTTATGTGGGGCCACTGTGGAAGAGATCAAAGTACGGGGGGACTGGGCCTCTGAGACAGTCTACGCATATCTAAAAACCCCTTTATCTGTCCGGTTTATGGACGACATGAGTGTCGCAGCCACCTTGTGCACTGAGACAGCTTGATTGGTTTGGGTGGTAGCTTTCGGCTTCCTTTGGAATTTATCGCTCAGCCCGGAGTCGAATAAATGATCCAACCCAATCTGCTGGTCTCCTTTTCATTCGTAGGGAAGTCTTATATTATATATAATCTATTTTATACATATAAACGCTCGGAGAATTATTTATTATTTATTTATTCAATTTGGCTTGAGTTGAATATTAGCCAATCGCCGTCATCCGGCCTCTGGCTGCGTCCTTTGGCCCCGGCGCTTGCTCTCGAGGCGGTCAAATCGTCACTTGCCTCCAGTTTTTTGCTTTTGAATTAGGTAGGACATTTATCGCTCAGCCCGGAGTCGAATAAACGATCCAACCCAATCTGCTGGTCTCCTTTTCATTCGGAGGGAAATATTATATATATGTATATATATATACACATATATATATATGTATATATTAATATATATATGTATATATTAATATATATATATATATATATATACACACACACACATCTATATGGTGTAGCTTGTCAGACAATGCGGTGTGGTCGATATGGCGGGAATCAGCAATGATACGAGACACATTCTGCTGTTTGCTCCCACCTATAGCTGAGTACTCACCATACACCACACACCACACCACACACACACACCACACACCACACACACACCACACACCACACATCACACACCATGCACCAGACACTACCGATACAGGCGTCACCCAGAGTGACAGTGCCATTGATAGCTCCAGACGACTGCTGACCCGTTTGTGGTAATTTACATCACACTCTCGCCATTCACTGACTCAGACACCGGGTTTGACTGCATCAATAGTCTGCACAGCTCACCCTCCCAGCCTGGATCTAGTAAATTACTCTAAGCCCCCCGCCACCCCCCCCCCCTCTCACACACACACACACGGGCTCCCTTACACCCCTCACCACCCACCCCCACTCCCCACCATCTCTCTTACCGGGCGCGGTGGCCTAATCGGTAGAGCGCGGGCCTCGCGTGCGGAAGGTCGGGAGTTCCGTTCCCGGTCGAGTCAAACCGATGATTTTAAAATTGATACCTGTTGCTTCCTAGCCATGCGCTCGGCATTAATATGATATGGCAAAGACTGGTTAGCTCAGTGTCAGGATAATGTGACTGAGTGGGATATCAGGTCATGGTGCCAGCGGTCTGATTTCCCAGTGGGGCAGCACTATAAAGTCACTATGAGTGTGCACTGTCACAAGTCGGTACCCATCCTGATGTGACTTTAGATGTTGCCAGGATGTAAAACTCCAATAACCAAGCCATCTCTCCTGACCTTAATTAAGTTTTGCTGGTGGAGTACACACACATGCACACCCATGACTGCTGCATTACTCATTAGTCATTACCTGTTACTCATTACTCATTACTCCTTAAGCTAAAGCCGTGTTCACACACGGGCGTTAAGTCGCCTGAACTAGTTCGCCTTGTCTAGTTCGGCTCACATTCGCTGTGTGGATGCGACGCTAAGGCGGATTAGGGCTGATTCGCCTCAACTAATTTGCTTCAACTAATTCGCTTCAAGTAAACCGCATCTCGAGGTAGGTTATATGAAGCGAACTAGCTTAAGTCGGCCCATATTGCCTGTGTGGACAGTAACGGATTAGATGAGGCGGATTAAGGACGTCACAGTCGAGACCTGAGTTTGTTGACTTTCCGGTAAATTTGCTCTATGAAACTGCTAGCTGTGCACAGATATTGTTGTCATCATTTATTTTTAGGGTTTCACTGCCCAGCAGAAGTTTTTACCGTTCCAAAACAATACGATTCAGTCGAAACAGATCTAGGTCGAACCCCCACTCTCTCGTGCCAACGTCGACTAACCGAAACTGGCACTGGTTAGTATGGACTTGCTCATGCGCGGATATCAATTTCTGGCTAAAAGTACTGCATGTGTGGACACGACACTAGTTCGCCTCATCTAGTTCGCCTTATCTAGTTTGGCCTAAACTTGCAGGTGTGAACACGGCTTTAGATTCCATATACGTGGTATGTGGCATGCAAATGCAAATGCAAATGTGCAAGCGGCATGCAGCATGATATTACCCACACGATTTTCAGTCGTTCTTGCTCCAAATTTGTAAAGGAAAGTCAAAGTTGCTGGTTGTTCTATAGCATATGGAGCAGCATTTACGTTTACATTCAAACAGATCGGTCCATGGACTGACCCACTTACTGCATTCGCCTTAGCATTCGCCTTCGCATTCACATTCGCATTCCGGACATATGGAAGCACCACTGTGCATTTACATGCTATTCCATTGTTTTCCTCATTCGCATACCGCCTACCACATATATACCGCGTATATGGAATCTTAGCTTTACTCATTATTCATTCACGCAGGTCACAAGCTCTGCTGCTCGCAATGTGCTCTACCAGATGATATAAAAGTTTATAACATCAAAGTTGTATAGTCTGATCGTTTTGAGTTTCTGTCATTTTTTCTAAGATAAATATTTATTAAATTGATTGTTTTAATCTACCTTATTTTAGTTTGAAGTAACTTATATTTGAATAGGGTAGCTTTTGAGATATTTTAAGTGTAAAAATGTATAATTAATTTTGGCAAGCACGCAAAAGCTCTAACAGTAACAGCATAGCCTTCTGCAGTAACATGTTCTATTAAATTGACTCAGTGTTACCTTCAGCTTCT
Source organism: Branchipolynoe longqiensis (assembly GCA_030323885.1). Lineage (NCBI taxonomy): Eukaryota > Metazoa > Annelida > Polychaeta > Phyllodocida > Polynoidae > Branchipolynoe > Branchipolynoe longqiensis. The sequence continues at coordinate 24,835,016 of CM059194.1, forward strand.
ATGTGGCAACAAAAATGCTTAATAAGTGCATCAGGATCTAAGTTTGATATGTAGAATGAAATCTAGATAATTGTTTTAATTTTGAAAAGTTGATGCTTCATCAGACTTTCCAGCTCTAATTATGAACTGACTAAGCCAATTGAAGTTCAGGGTCCGTACACATGTGAAAATATGGAATTCAATGCTATTTTAATGCTTTTCAAGGCTGTTTTTATAGGAAGGCTGTTTTTATAGGAATTCAAGACTATTTTCATTTGGATTTCCAGGAAAAACACCAATGGCGGATGGCGATTTCAGACAAATTTAGATCACTGGGGACAGTTTCATGGAATTCAAGGCTTTTCAAGACCCAACATAGGTTAAACTTTCAAGGCTTTTCAAGACCCAACATAGGTTAAACTTTCAAGGCTTTTCAAACCTTGGAATAGGATAAATGAAGTTAAAGGAATTTCAAGATTTTCTAGGCACCGTATGTTTGTTTGTTTGTTGTTGTTTTACGTCCTAGCAACATCTAAGGTCATATCAGGACCTCAAACCATGCGTCACCCCAAAAACCGTATGAGCCCAGGGTGTTCCTTACTGAAGCTGACTGAATATATCTAATTTTCAAAATCAAAACAGTTATCTAGATCTGATCCTACATATCTAACTTAGGACATCATCAGCGGTCGATGACTGGGCGCGGTGGTCGAATCGGTAGAGCGCAGGCTTCCAGTGCAGAAGGTAGGTTTTCGATTCCCAGTCGAGTCAAACCAATGACTTATAAAAATTAATACTTGTCGGTTCTTAGCCAGGCGTTTGGTATTTTTAGGATAGGGCAAGGATTGGCTCAGTGTCAGGATAATGTGACTGAGTGGGATATCAAGTCATGGTGCTAGCAGCCTGGTCTCCCAGTGGGGCAGCACTATAAAGTCGCCGTGAGTGCGCTCTGTCACAAGTCAATACCCATCCTGATATGACCTCGTGTGTTGCTAGGACTTAAAACTGAAACAAACATCATTAGTCGGTCAGGCCTTGTTCGTCCAACCGAGAATTTGGTTGAACTTCAGTCATGTTTATTTCTTCACCAACTTAGGTATTGGTGCATTTGTTAGACATGTGTTGGTACATAGATGGGAATCCTAAGTCAAATTAGGCCTCAGTCACATTGGCTTGTGACCACTTGCGACCACTTTGCAACCAAAAGCCAGCGACCTCCTTGTGACCAAAGCAAAAAAAAGGTGGGAAAACAATGGTCGATGACCAATCAGCGACTGATCGCAAGCGTTGAAAATTGCCGGTGACCTCTGGGCGCCCATTTTGGTCACAATGAGGTTTTAGTGCATCTGCGACCAAAATGGTTGCCCCGAAGTTACTGACCAGTTGCCAACCACTTTGCGATCACCCCGTTTTGGTGGTCACAAAGTGGTCACAACTGATCGCAAGCATAGTGTGACTGAGGTATTAATAGAACTTGTTACTGCTGGAGCCAATGGTGGCTTATTGGAAGCGAGGGCTGAAATCAGGCGGCCATTGTGTCTGGCTTAGTTAGATGAAACTTTAATTTGATGTAAATGAAATGCATATGGAAAGTGCAATGTGCTACCTATATAGAGTGGATGCTTAAAGGTGGTCGATATATATATATATATATATATATATATATATACATATACATATATATATATATATACCAATAAGTCAGCCTCACGAAAACGGGCCAATCGATGGTCAAGTGAAGATGTCGGCATCGCAATTCTTAAAAGTGTAGTGCATTACTTTGTTTCATATTAAATTATCCTAGAAACAAATAAGGTTGTTGTATTTTCTCGACCTTTACATTCAGGATAAATTTAAAGACTTTCCAACATCTCTGTCAATTCTAAACTAAAATTATACCGATCGACGCAGACATCCAATGATCGATGCCGACAACTTTAACAGATGTCGGCATCGCAATTCTTAAAGTCTTGTGCATTTCTTTATTTTATATTAAATTATCCTAGAAACAAATAAGGTTGTTGTATTTTCTCGACCTTTACATTCAGGATAAATTTTAAGACTTTCCAACACCTCTGTCAATGCTAAATTATAATTATACCGATCGATGCCGACATCCATGGTCGACGCCGACAACTTTCACCAATTGGCCTCTTTTCGTGATCCTGACCCATATATATATATATATGGCCATCCGTCTGGTCGTGAGGAGGGGGGGGAGCAGATCAGCTTCCTAGTTGTATCAGTTACCGCTGGTTTGATCGAGTGTCTAATTGAAATATTTACCTACAGTTTGGGTAAATGATGACCCTGTCTAAATATATATAAAAAAGTAAAGCTTGTTATATTTAATGATGCCTCTAGAGCACATTGATTTTTGTATCATCGGCTATGGGACTTCAAACACATGGACATTCTGAGATATTTCTTTGGAGGAAACCTGCTGCCACATAGGCTATTCTTTCCGATAAGCAGCGAGGTGTCTTTTATATGCACTTTCTCACAGACAGGACAGCACATACCACAGCCTTTAATGAACCAGTTGTGGACCACAGATTGGAATGGAAAATAGCCCAAACTGCAAATGGGTCCACAAAGCAGGATTGATCCGATGAGTGACACCTTCACAGGTGGACACGCTACTGTCTGAGGTCCACTGAAGAGGATCGCTAGGAAGACCGACACCTTCACAGGTGGACATGCTACTGCCTGAGCTATGTCCCGCTCCCCTTTCTAAATACGAACAAAAAACCTGCTTAGGCATGAATCAACTATGAACAAGCTTTGCAGGTCCTTGTTCCAGTGTGCACTGTTTTTATTTCTATTGGGGTAATGTTGATGAACTGGGAGAGAGTGCAAAAACACCAACATGGCAGCCACTAGACGCTTTCGATTTGACTTGGCTAGGTTTCAAACTCCTGACCTTCCGCACAGGAAGCCTATGTTCTACCAATTTGGCTACCACATAAGGTGCATTAATATTAATCAGTAGATAATTAAACAGTTAGTAATATATCTATAGCACATATATGGATTATTGACAGTTTATATATAATATATGTATAAAATATATGACGAGTTCAGGTACCATGTAAAACCTGATCCAAAAATTGAGATAATTTTTTTTACATTCCTAATGTGTTGCTCATCGCTCCATAATCATGTCATCACAAGAAAAGTGGAAGTAGTGGGAAGTAAAATGACCTTCAGGTAAAAACGTTTTATTTTAATTACATTTTTGGATCGTCGTTTAGCAGTTTTGTCCGTGAACTCTTCAAATGTACAAATGTACAAATAACTAACTGCTTGTCTTTTAGAGGTTTGCAGTTGTCATGTTGGTCGGTTGTTGGAGTTTTCCGTCCTGGCAACATCTAAGGTCATATCAGGACGGAGATCAACTCATGACAGTGCGCACTCATGGCAACTTTATAGTGCTGCTCCACTGGGAGACCAGGCCACCAGCACCATGCCCTGATATCCCACTCAGTCACATAATCCTGACACTGAGCCAACCAGTCCTTGTCCTTTCCTAATAATGCCGAGCGCCTGGCTAGGAAGTGGCAAGTATCAATTTGTATGTCATTCATTTGACTCGACCAGGATTCAAACCCATGGGTTCGAATCCCAAGATCTACCAACACGGCAGACTGATGCTCAACTCATTGCGCCGTCGCTAGGAAGGGGGTGATTGTTTTGCCGGATGTAGAGGTTTCCCCCGATGTAAGTGATTTGTTGGTGCGAGGCACCCACCCCTTGGGTTGTCGCCGCGTTGACCCAGATGACAAAATATCCAATAAATGAACTTGTATATCACGAAGGGGTGGGGGGAGCGGTCTAGACACAGGCAGTGTTTGACTTCAGGGTGTGGTGGCGTGTGGCCATCAAGAGCCCCCCCCCCCACACACACACACACTCCACACACATACTACACACACCACTCTCACCACTCACACCATTACCTCCTGACCTCAACACTTACAACCACAGTCTCCACTACAGCACTACCTCATACTTATCTCAACACACTCTCCACACATGCACTCTCCATACACACACTCCACACACACACTCTCCATACACACACACTCCACACACACACTCTCCACTCTCATCACTACCTCAACACTCACAGACTCCACAAACACCCCCCACACCACTACCTCATACGTATCACAACACACTCTCCACACACACACTCCATGCATACACACACCACTCTCACCACTACCTACTCACCTCAACACTCACAGACTCCACAAACACCCCCCCCCCCACACCATTACCTAGTACGTATCTCAACACACTCTCCACACACACACTCCACACATACACACACCACTCTCACCACTACCTACTCACCTCAACACTCACAGACTCCACAAACACCCCCCACACCACTACTTCGTACGTATCTCAACACACTCTCCACACTCACACTCCACACATACACCACTCACCACTACCTACTCACCTCAACACTCACAACCACACAGACTCCACAAACACCTCTCCCATACAACACTCCCTCCTACTTATCTCAACACACTCTCCATACACACACTCTCCATACACACACACTCCACACACACGCTCTCCACACACATACTCTCCACACACATACTCTCCACACCCCCCAACACTCTCATCACTATCTACTAACCTTAACACTCACAGACTCCACAAACACCCCCCACACCAATACTTAGTATGTATCTCAACACACGCTCCATACACACACACTCCATACACACACACTCCATACACACACACTCCACACACACACTCTCCACACACACACTCTCCATACACACACTCTCCACACACACACTCCACACATACACACACCACTCTCACCACTACCTACTCACCTCAACACTCCACAAACACCTCTCCCATACAACACTCCCTCCGACTTATCTCAACACACTCTCCATACACACACACACTTTCCCCGTTGCCTCAACATCCTGCAGGCTGAATGAGGTTTACAAACCTATGCCTGAGTGTGAGTGTGTGTTCCAAGGCAATACGCTTACAACAAGAGGAAAATGGGTGGAAATACTGGATATGGCAACAAAGTCCTACGGATTGTTGTCAAATTGAGCTCACCACCCCGATCACCCCCACCCCCCCACTGGGAAACCAGGCCGTAAGCACCATGACCGTCCTGATATGACCTTAGATGTTGTCAGGATGTAAAACCCCAACAAAGAAACAAAGCGGGGAAGGGCGAGGAGGATATTTGAGGCTGGACCGACTACTACAGTACACACTTTGTTCTCTGCGGTTCATCCAGTATCAACACTTAAAAGACTATTTGACCAGACTTGTAGACTGCCTTTCCGGGCGTGCATTGCGACCACACTTGGCAGCCTCCCACCGGGTACTCGGCTTCCCGTCCCGTGGGCCGGACATCCAGGCCTAATGGGGTTTACAGACCTAAGGCTGAGTGTGCTTGTGTGTTCCCAGGCAATGAGCCTACTACAATCGGGAAAACTGGACATGGCGACAAAGTCCTACTGATGCATTGTTGTCAAATTGAGCTGGTGGTGATCGTGGTGGTGATGGTGACGATGATGGTGGTGGTGGTGGTGGTGATTATGATGATGATACTTATGATGAAGAGAGTGCGATATAAACCAACAAAAGGCTAGTAAGCGCATGGTTACATACAGGTATAATGTCTACTCTCAGGTGGCGTCACCGTGGCAGAATTGGGAACTAAGCCATCGGTGTACAGTGATTCAAAATTACATCTAAGTCAGGCGACAATAGAGGAAAATGAAGGCTAATAGTACCAGTATTTATATTCCCATAACTTCCTTATACAGCATATATATACATGTCGTAGGTGTAATAACAATAGGAAATATTGTGCATAGTGCAGCAATCGAACCCACATATTTTGCATTCTGGGCCAGTGTGCTAACCATTACACCACATAGGCTCCCTGAGACCATCCTATCCACGCCCACCTGTCTATGTTAGTCCCTTGTCTGAGCGGTCAGTGCAGACTCCTGCCAGGGCTTCCACGAGAACATAATTTGAGGGTATGCAGAAGGGGAGGGGGGTTGGGGAGGGGTGTTGGAGGTCTGGAGGCTTTGTTGTCTCTGGCTCCTTGAAGAACCTTTAAACAAAATGATCCCAACAAGTTAAGGTTTCAGAGTCGTACCCTAAAAAAATGTAAGGGTACAGAAATATACTCATTTTACCCTCTGGCAAAAACCCTCACTGTATATATGAAAACGCCTTGTTGGACAAGACTGCCCCTTGCAGCAAGTTCTCTGACGTTGTCATGTTGATCACCTGACACGGTGAGTGACCACGTGACAGCCAGCCGCAGGGCAAACACCCGCGTCCCGTGAGTGTGACACAGCGCCGTCATTTACAACGCAGGCCCGACGAGCTGCGTCAACACACGCGCACACACGCACACACACATACATGCACACACACTCACATGCACACGCACATGCACGCACATGCACGCACATGCATGCACGCACGCGCACACACATGCGCACACATGATGCACACACATGCACACACACACGTACATGCACACACATGCACACACACACGCACACACAGCAGGCCCGACGAGCGGGGTCAACATATGCACACACACGCAAACACATGCACACACAGCAGGCCTGGCAAGCAGCATCAACACACACACATGCATGTACCCGCACATGCATGTACATGCACACATGCACACATACACACACATGCACACACACAGAGACATGCGCACACACACGCGCACACTGCAGTCTCGACGAGGGGCGTCAACACATGCACACACATGCACGACACACACACATACACACACATACAGACATGCACACACACGCACATGCACAGACGCACATACAGTGTTAGTGTACATGAGTTAAGTGTCCGTCCCCTGTTTTGGGAGAATAGGGGATCTGAACCCATGAGATCGTGGGTTTGAACCCTGGTCGAGTCAAACCAATGACATAAAAATGTATACTTGTCGCTTCCTAGGATGGCGCTCAGCATTAATCAGTGTTAAAAGGCTAGGGCAAGGACTGGTTCGCTCAGTGTCAGGATACTGTGACTGAGTGGGATATCAGGTCATGGTGCTGGTGGCTTGATTTCCCAGTGGGGCAGCACTATAAAGTCACCATGAGTGTGCACTGTCACAAGACGGTACCCGTCCTGATATGACCTTAGATGTTGCTAGGACATAAAACAACAAACAAACAAAACATGGGTGCATGTTGGCGTATATGGCTATCTGTAGGTGGCTTTCTGTGGTCGGTCAGTAAGTGTTACGAAGGTGCTACACCAACAATGACTGAGCACACCGCCTGTCTGGGAATCTAAGTGCTCCTATTTATGGTTCATCGCCCGTGAAGTGTGCCCCTTGTGGCCCCTTGCGGCCCCTTGCGGCCCCTTGCGGCCCCTTGTGGCCCCTTGCGGCCCCTTGTGGCCCCTTGTGGCCCCTTGTGGCCCCTTGCGTCCCCATTGTGGCCCCTTGTGGCCCCTTGTGGCCCCTTGTGGCCCCTTGTGGCCCCTTGTGGCCCCGTGTGGCCCCTTGTGGCCCCTTGTGGCCCCTTGTGGCCCCTTGTGGCCCCTTGTGGCCCCGTGTGGCCCCTTGTGGCCCCTTGTGGCCCCGTGTGGCCCCTTGTGGCCCCTTGTGGCCCCTTGTGGCCCCTTGTGGCCCCTTGCGGCCCCTTGCGGCCCCTTGCGGCCCCTTGCGGCCCCTTGCGGCCCCTTGCGGCCCCTTGCGGCCCCTTGCGGCCCCTTGCGGCCCCTTGCGGCCTCTTGCAGCCCGGCGTGGCCCTTGCGGCCACGGCGTGGCCCGGCGTGGCCCGGCGTGGCCCGGCGTGGCCAAAGCGTGCCAAAGCGTGCCCAAGCGTGCCCAAGCGTGCCCAAGCGTGCCCAAGGGTGCCCAAGGGTGCCCAAGGGTGCCCAAGGGTGCCCAAGGGTGCCCAAGTGTGCCCAAGTGTGCCCAAGTGTGCCCAAGTGTGCCAAAGTGTGCCAAAGTGTGCCAAAGTGTGCCCAAGTGTGCCCAAGTGTGCCCAAGTGTGCCCAAGTGTGCCCAAGTGTGCCCAAGTGTGCCCAAGTGTGCCCAAGTGTGCCCAAGTGTGCCCAAGTGTGCCCAAGTGTGCCCAAGTGTGCCGCCCAAGTGTGCCCAAGTGTGCCCAAGTGTGCCCAAGTGTGCCCAAGTGTGCCCAAGTGTGCCCAAGTGTGCCCAAGTGTGCCCAAGTGTGCCCAAGTGTGCCCAAGTGTGCCCAAGTGTGCCCAAGTGTGCCCGGTGTGCTTAGTGCAAGCAACTCATCTGTCGCAGGGACTAAACCTGTTGGTTTCTGACCAACCAGCCGACGACCGACTGAAACAGATCAGCCCAGCGTTGACTGACTGCCAACCATATTGGTTCCAGAGGACTCTTTACTGCGCAGTAAGTTGGCACACATGCACCCCGTTGTGAGGCCAGACGGGATGGCCGAATGAGTTGAGCATCCGCATCCAGTTTTGGTAGATCGTGGGATTCGAACCCACGGGTTCGAACCCTGGTCGAGTCCAAGAAATGATTTTAAAATGTATACTTGTTGCTTCCTAGCCAGGCGCTCGGTATTATTAGGATAGGGCAAGGACTTTTCGACTCAGTGTCAGGATAATGTGAGTGAGTGGGATATCAGGTCATGGTGCTGGCGGCTACTGTGATACTGTGCTAACCAGTCCTTGTCTGATCCTATTAATGCCAAGTGCCAGGCCAGGTAGCGACAAGTATAAATTTGTATGTCATTGGTTTGACTTGGCTGGGATTCGAACTCCCGACCTTGGAGTTGCATAGTAGCCTTGAACCTTAAAGTTGGATCGTCCGATGAAAGCATCACATTTTCTAAACAAAAACACTGAGGTAGATTATCATGATAAACCTAATATGTTTATCTCAAAAGAAGGCAGCAACTCAAAGCTATCAAACTATGCAAATAAGGAAAATAAAAACTAGGACGTTGAACATGACAGCCTTAAATTCGAAAGATCGACGCGATCACCTTTCCGACTGTGCATACGCTGAAAACGGCATTGGCAGCAAAGCAAATGCATCTGGCCATTGAGTTTGCCGATACGTGTAGGGCAAAACTTCGATTTTATTCAAAATGAATAGAAATATTTAACAATTTGCATAAACATTTTTGCACACATGCAATATAATGATCTGATGAATATAGCTAAGAAAAAGCTAGCCATAGTTAAACATTTTTAGCTAAGAAACATACAATTCCACACAAAACAATCAGTGAAATCCACATCACCATTATTAATTCTTGCTCTAAATATTAAAATGTCAAATATGTCAACATACACTTGTTTCAGAGAAATATATAGCCAATATCTGATTAACCCTAGTCATTTTCTATTTCTACATATGTCATTAACCATAGAATAGAAATAAAAACATTTTGACTCTGGCTATGGCTCTAACACTAGTCTGAGTGCCCAGATTTGTTTAAATCTAAATGCACATGGCATAAGATGTGCTGATTATAATGATGTAAATGCAATGATGGATAAAAGATTCATATCTTAATTTATTATATATATATTTTTTAGTTGGTATTCTATGTTTGAAACAAGAGCTGAGATGAGCTGAAACTAGCACATTTCATAGCTGCACCCAGTGTATTATTATTAGCATGTGCCATGTGCTTCTCGCGGGTTTGTTTTTCTTCTATGCATCCCACAATGCACCGCGCGGCTGGAATGGTGATGTAGTCTATTGTCGTCGCAATCTCTTGGTAAATGACGTCACTCATTGCCATATGACGCCATCACCTGATAGCCCTTATCATCCAGACAAAACAAGTCGAGCACTTCCCGTCGCATTCACCTGTCCATCAACAACCACCCCTCCTACCCAAACACCATCAGACAGCGTATGATCAGCAGTTGGGAAGGAAAGAGGCTGTGGTGGGGGTGAGAGAAGGGAAGACACGCAAGCGTGTTTGTTTCTGAAAATGTGACTCGTTCAATTCAAGAGTGAGCGGGCCGTAGCTCAGGCAGTAGAGTGTCCACCTTTGAAGGTGTCGGTCATCTGATCGATCCTGCTCGCTGGACACATTTGCAGTTTGGGCTATTTTCCGTTCCAACCAGTGGTCCAGGCTGTGGTATGTGCTGTCCTGTCTGTGGCAAGGTGCATATAAAAGACCCCTTGCTGCTTATCGGAATGAGTAGCCTATGTGGTGACAGTGGGATTCCTACAAAGAGATATATCAGAATGCCCATATGCTTGACGTCAAATTGCCAATGATAAAAATCAATGTGCTCTAGAGGCGTCGTTAAATAAAACAAGCTTTACTTTTTCGATTCAAGAAGTGGGCAACATCGGTAAACAGCGAAATTATAGACAATTTCCACCTGAGACCCGTTGGATGGTTGGTTGTTGGTGTTTTACATCATGGCAACATCTAAGGTCATAACAGGATGGGTAAAAACTTGTGACAGTGCACACTCATGGTGATGTTATAGTGCTGCCCCACTGGGAGACCAGGCCACCATCACCATGAGCAGCTATCCCACTCAGTTGCATTATCCTGACACTGATCCAACCAGTCCTTGCCATATACTAATAATGCAGAGCCCCTGGCTAGGATGCATCAGGTATCAATTCTTAAATCATTGGTTTGACTCGAATAGGGTTCATCGAACCACCCCACCTACCAAAACGGGAGACAAGCGCTAAACTGGCGCGAGAGAGAGAGAGAGAGAGAGAGAGAGCGAGAGAGAAAGACAACAGAAGATACACAAGTTTGTTTGTTTGTTTCTGGAAATGTGAGTGCTTCGATTCAAGAAGTGTGCAATGTCTGAAAAACTTTTTCACAAATCAGAGAAGGGTTAAATTTGTGAATTACAGTAGATCAAATTATAGACAATTTCCGCCATACACCTTCCTCTGACAGCAGTGGCGAGAACACATATTGTAGTTAGCAGGTCACTGATCAGCATCCCCTAAAGAAACAACCTCAACCGGACGCGGTCAACGAATCGGTACAGCGCAGACTTCTCGTGCGGAAGGTCGGAAGTTTGAGTCCCAGCCGAGGCAAACGAATGGAAACCCCCGCAGATCAGTCAGCGAGAAAAAGCCGCAGCCGATCCGTGGACAGCGCCACCGCAAGCAGAGACATCTATCGGCGATGGAAAGCACTAACCACGCTCTCCTTGCTCAAGCTTATACTACTTCGCCTTGTCGCTCACCCCACCCCTTACCTTCACCTTACCACCACCACCCCCCCCCCCCACCCCACCACCTTACCCCCACCCCCTACCTTCACCTCACCCCGCCCCACCCCCACCCTACCTTCACCTCACCCCCACCTTCACCTTACCCCCACCCCTACCTTCACCTCACCCCCACCTTCACCTTACCCCCACCTCTACCTTGACCTTACCCCCACCCCTACCTTCACCTTACCTCCATCCCACCCCCACCCCCTACCTTCATCTCACCCTACCCCACCCCACCATACCTTCACTTACCCCCACAACACCCCCCCATGCCTTCCTTCACCTCACCCCCCTACCTTCACCTACCCCACCCCCTACCTCACTGTACTTCCACCCCACCCCCACCCCCTACCTTCACCTTACCCACCCACCCACCATACCTTCACCTTACCCCACAACCCCCATCCTCACCTCACCCCCCACCTTCACCTTACCCCCCACCCCTACCTTCACCTTACCCCCACCCCACCTTCACCTTATCCACCCCCCACCCCCCCTACCTTCACCTTACCTCCACCCCCACCCCCAACCCACCTTACTTCACCTTAACCCCCACCCCACCTCCCACCCCACCCCTTCCTTCACCTTACCCACCCCCATGCCCTACCTTCACCTTACCCCACCCTACCCCCACCACCCCACCCCCTACTTACCTTACCCCCCCAATGCCCTACCTTTCCCTCACCCCCTACTCTCTCTCTAAACCCCACCTTACCAGCCTTACTCCACCCCACCCCACCCACCCCCGACCCCCACCACCGACCGTCACCTCAACCCCCACCCTTCGAACCCACACTTCTTGACATTCCGGGCCTAGCGTGCTAAGCATTACACTACCTAGGCTCCCGGATGCAATCACCCTATCCCTGAGAGTCCATCTCCCGTGTTGGTAGATCGTGGGTTTCGAACCTACGAGTTTGAACCCTGATCGACTCAAACCAATGATTTACGTCCTGGCAACATCTAAGATCATATCAAGATGGGTACCGACTTGTGACAGTGCACACTCATGGCAACTATATAGTGCTGCCCCACTGGGAGACCAGGCTGCCATGACCTGATATCCCACTCAGTCACATTATCCTGACACTGATGAGCAAACTAGTCCTTGGTCTATCCTAATTAGACCGGGCACCTGACTAGGAAGCAACAAGTATAAATTTGTAAACCATACCTTTGACTCGACCAGACTTCGAACCCGTGGGTTCGAATCCCACGATATTCCAAAACGGGAGTCGGATGCTCAACTCATTCGACCATCCAATCTATAGTCACACCCGGGACGACAATACATAGGTGTCAAAGCGTGCACCCACCAGGGGGGGGGTCGGAGGGGGGGGGGGGGGGTCGGATACCCACGATGCATCACTTTTGAGCAGTAATCTACCCACGTGACCAAATCTGTGACCAATCACAACAAGAAGCCGCGAGAACAACGCAGCATTTCCACGCAGCCACTCCTAAGCCACCTCTGGCTGCCATCTCCATTCCACGTCCCCGCTCTCTCCCGCGCCTTCCTTTGTTCATTCCGGCGAGAAATTAGGAGATTTCGCGAGACCTCCCGTGAGTCCCATCCCGGTGACAACGCGTATCCATAGCGACGGCATTGAAGTGACACTCTCACTGACCGGAGGCGAGAAAGGCAGGTGCCCCCCCCCCCCGCCCTAACCCTCGCCGTCCTCCGCCCGCCGCCCTCCGCCGCCCCCCCCCCACCCCACCCAGCAGCTGACCCGGCAATCCGGGGTCATAGGTCAGAGCAGCCGAGGTCAAGGTCACGTGTTGGGTCACATGACCGGTCAGGGATCAGGAACTAGGCATGGGTCTGTGTGATGGCGGCGGTGCGTGTGTGTGTTTGTATGTGTGTGTGCAAGGTTGGTTGGTTGTTGTAGCTTTACATCCTGGCAACATCTAAGGTCATATGGTCATATGGGCACTGACTTGTGACAGTGCGCACTCATGGCGACTTTGTAGTGCTGCCCCACTGGGAAATCGGGTCACTGGCACCATGACTCGATATCCCAATGAGTCACATTATCCTGACACTGAGCTAACCAGTCATTTCTTTTACTCGACCGGGAACCGAACTTCCGATCTCCCGCGGGTGTGTGTGTGTGTGTATGTGTGTGGGAGGAGGAGAGTAGTGGAACGTGGGCTGTAATGTTTGTGTGGAGGGACTGGTGTAGGGGAGTAGGGGTGAGCCATGAACAAGGCACCTCTTCTCCCTACCTCCAACTAAAGAATGGCGTCCCCCAGGGTCCAGTGCTCAGCCCCCTCCTCTTCAATGCAGTCATGGTATGTCTCATGAGGAAGCTTAAACAAGACCTGGCCACCCAAGAGATCACTGACACAACAATAGTCTGCTATGCAGATGACATCACCATCACCTTCTCCCGTGCGATCAACGCACAGGATCTGGCAGAGCAGGTGCTTCATCTGGTAGCAAACGCCTGCCGGTGTAACAGGAAATCTCAAACCCCTGGAAATTGCACTACCTGGGGTTTGCGATTTCCTAGGAAATCACAACCCCCCCCCCCCCTGGAGATCACAAACCCCCTATACTTTGTAGCATTTTGTAATATTCAACTAACACAATAGTAAATAATGGTTCATTGAGATATTTTGTGAATGTACAATAAGAATTTTGAATATTAAAATGGTTCTATTTACTATATGCAGTGACTGAAATTGGAACTTAAATTGAAAACGCCATTTTGCTAACGATATTGTTTACATTGCCGATCCTGAAATTGAGTGATAATACCAGGATATATGGCATGGGGGTTTGCGATTTCCTAGGAAATCACAAGTGGGGGTTTGCGATTTACAGGGTTTGCGATTTCCTGCTACACCGGAACCTAGGACTAAAAATCTCCCCCACCAAGACTAGGGTAGGTAGCGACAAGTACCAATTTTACAAGTCATTGGTTTGATTCGGCTGGGATTCGAACTCCTGACCTTCCGCAGGGGAAGCCTGCGCTCTGCCGATTCGGCCACCACGTCCGGCATCTTGAATTAGCAGTGACATAACAGTTGAGATATCAATCTCTGCAGCTCCCAAATTCTGTTTAGTATTTTTGTTAATTCCCTGTCCCTTTGCTCACGTTTAGCCTTATTGATTAATACCTTAATTAATGTTTGTTCAGTTGAGCCTTACAAGTACAACCTCCTACGCCAGTCTTGACGTGTCTACGGCCATTAATTTGTCATGACCTCCAAACTAACTAGGCGAAATGATGGCTCTCCTGGCGCGGTCAGAATGTGGAGCGCCAATTGCAAATCCCATCATAGGGTGGTTCATTTAGGCTGTGCACCCAGCTTGGTCTGCTGCTACATTGTGGCGGATTTTTGTGGGGATCTTTTTTAAAACTTGGATGATCCTGGTTTCATTTAAACCACATTGCTGTCCACATGTATCAAAGTTGCATAATGCGCTGGGTTTTTTTTTCTCGGTTGTTTTGTTCTGGGAGGTGGGAGTAGTTTCTTATCTTTTTGATAATGTATTATTAGTAGGCTATAATAATTACCTTGATTTGTTGTGTCCATAAGAAGTGTGAAGGAAAATCTGAAGCAATGAATTATGAAATTTTATTGTGTACATCATTATTGTGTACATATAAATACATATATATAATATATATATATAATATATGTAATATCTACCTACCTATAAACGACGTATATGCTGATGTAAGCGAATACGCTCGGAGCTTCCCCCGGCGGCTATGGCCGGAACTCGCTGGTTAGTTCGCCGCCTTACCGCCGGGCGCGCACTGCGCCAATATACGCCGTGGGCAATAGCTGGGCATCTTAGTTACTCTCAGCTAGTCGCTATAGATGTTCCTTCGCTCAACAGTTATTTATTTTTTATTTACTTATTTATTTATTTTATTTTTATTTTCTATTTTATTCCTTATTCTACCTACGCATTCACCTTGTTCTCTTCTAATTGGTAGGGCAGTTGAGCCCAGCCAGGTGCATTGTTTGACTGTAATCACTTTCCTAATAAATAATGTACCCACCACTCAGCCTCCCCGTGCTATTCTTACATAATATATATATAATATATAATATATATAATATATAATATATAATATATATATATATATAATATACATATAATATACATATAATATCCATATAATATAGATATAATATATATATAATATATATATATATAATATATATAATATATATATATATAATATATATATCACATAGATATATATATATATCCATACTGTGGTCGGCTAGCGTACACGTCCCCCCCCCCTACCCCCAATAGAGGCGATGTGGGACCTGGCTGGTCAGGGGGTGGGTCACTTGAATGTGGACGCAGCAGTGGGTGGAACGACAAATAAACGTCTGAAGTATACATACTCGTCCTTGCTCATCCAGTGGCTCTGCATGAAAGCCATGTTCTGGGGCGGCCGACAGTCGCCTGTGACAAGCAGTACCGGATGCGGTGGCCCAATCGAATGGGCGTAGGCTTCTCGTGCGGAAGGTCGGAATTTCGAATCTCAGCCGAGTCAAACCGATGAATTATCAAATTGATACTTGTTGCTATCTAGCCTGGTGCTCGGCATTAAAAGGATAGGGCAAGGACTGGTTAGCTCAGTGTCAGGACAGTGTGTCTTAGTGGGATATCACGTCATGGTGCTGGCGGCCGGATTTCCCAGTGGGGCAGCACTATAAAGGTCGCCATGAGCGTGCACTGTCACAAGTTGGTATCCATCCTGATATGACCTTAGATGTTGCCAGGACGTAAAACTCCAATAACCAACCATCTAAAAGCAGTGAGGTGTAACTTGAGATGGAGCATCACACGTCTGTTTAGTTCAGATGGAAGTAACGCCATACAGCCCAGACAAAGTACTGATGACACACACATCGGAGTATTAACACAGCACTGGGATATAATTACATCGATATATCACAAGACACTGTGTTTTATTATTTAAAGGTACTCTTCAGCAGTAATAATATCGCATGTTGGTCTTGGTTACATTGGATATATATATATATTTTACCTCGGTATACAGCCTCAGGCTAGCCTCAGGCTTGGGAGAAGGAAGCATGTGAGGTACCAGCAATTAGCATATACAACTCACGACTGGATTACGTGTCGTTGGGTTGCTCCGGCAAATTTAGTCTACATACAAGCTAAAATACGCAGTAAGTATATAATAAAAACTGTGGTTAGCTTAATTATGATGCATTAGAGCATCATTATGGAAAGTTTAGACTTTCTTTGGTCCATTTTGGACGAGTTATTTGGTTATAAAAAACCAAGGATAGAATTCCTTCTCGAAGGATTGAAACCGATCATTAGCGGTTCTGTCAACACCCGAGTCACCGTGTGACTATGGGTAGAGATGTGGGTTTTGCCCTATCTCATGTGGAAATTCTCTCGTACTCTAATAGAGAGTAATGTTGGAGATGCTCCTGGGTTTCTTTTATAGACTCCCCTAGACAAAACTTTTTCAGGCGTTTCTCCGAGTTTCGTAGCATTTTCTCCAACTTGTTGACGTAGTAGTCACAGGTGGGAGAAGTGTGCGGAACAGAGGGATGGGCGGGCCGATACACTGGTCCCGACCCCGCGTAAGGTTTGGGCTTGACCCACAACCCACGCACAAATTTAGCTTATTACGCCTGTGTTATAACGGTATAAACACGTTCTCTAACACCAATAGATGTCCAAATGAGTTTGAAACAACCATATTGTGACATATATATATACCGGGACTGACCAAAAATCTTTGTGTTTCAGCTCCCGATGGCCACGAAGCGGAGTAAGCGCGGTGCAGCAGCAGCCGAGGGGCGTGTTCCGAGTGGAGGGGACGAGGAGTACGACTCCTCACCCGTGTTGTCGGCAGGGCCTTCGACACAGCCCGGGGCGCATATTCTCTCCGAGGAGGACATAGTGCCTGACGGCGCCGCGGCTCAAAATTGGGAGACGCGGTTTGCGGCGATGGAGAGTCATATAATGGCTCTCAAACCACCGGTGTCTCGTAAACGGCGAATGCCGAGTGTTCAAGAGGAGTCTTCTTTGGAGGATTTCTCGGAGACAGACTCAGCGATGGAGCTTAGGGCTCCTCCTCCTTCTCCTAAACGGAGGAAGAAGAAGAAACATATCGTTTCTTCTGGTGATGATTATCGAGATGTCAATATGACAGAGGACCGTAAGAGATTTGAGGGTGTGTTGCACACAGTGCATAAGGCGGTGCTTGGTACCCTAACAGCTATTGCTCCTGTAGCAAACAGAATGCAACGAGAAAATAAGTTCTCGTCTTTGGCTAAGACGATGGACAAAGGCATTGCATTGTTGGCGGCGGCAGGTAATCACCTGTCGTATCGAAGATATGAAAATGTCTTCAAGTCGGTTTGCACAGATGCTGGCAAAGAAGTGGCTCGCTCAAAGAAGGTTACCGATAATGATGGGAAAGAGTTTACGCTCTTTCTTGCTCCAGAGCCGATTAAAGGGAAACCTTTAGATAACACGGAAATGTTTGGCGGTCAACTACAATACCTCTATAAAGAGGTAGAAACTGCAGCCAAGAGTGGCAAAAACATGGATGGTAAGAAGAAACAGGAAACTCCTTCCTGCTCGAATCAAAAGGTCACGAAGGGATTTTCGTCCACGGCGGTTCACCAGGGGAACCAGACCGGGCTCAAACTTCGGTCAAGCTTTTCGGGGCCGGGGCGCTCGCTCAGGCTGGACCGACAACACCGCACGGCCACTGGGCCGAGGCGTCAACTCGCCGAGACCCTTCCCCAGGGGCGGGTCCAAGTAGAGGTTGAAACACAAACGTTACAAGTCCTTCCAGCCTCTAAAACCACACAAGCTGTAAGCAACTTTGTGGCTGGTAATATTAATAATCATATTTCCTAGGGCACAAAATTACGTAGTGACCAAGAACTTTAACAAATAGTTTAGGGGTGATCACATACATTCCCTTCACGACAAATTCCGGAACCACGGCAGGATACCTTTTCCTTATAACATTGAACCTTTTGAAACGAGAGGCACTAACTAAACAGGTACAAAAATTCTTTGAGAAATGAATTATACAAAAAGTGACATACTGTTCAGGAGAGTTTATTTCAAACATCTTCTCGAGACCAAAGCCTAATGGCGAGGTTCGAATGATCCTGGATTTAACAATCCTTAATAAAATGGTTGAATATCGACATTTTAAAATGTTCTCGCTAGATACGGCACTAGATCTGATTATGCCAGATGCGTGGATGGCTAGTGTTGATTTACAAGATGCATATTATACGCTTCCCATAAGGGAAAAAGACCGGAAATTTCTTCGGTTTCTTTGGGATAACCAACTCTATGAGTTTACCTGCATGCCGAATGGTTTAGCTTGTGCCCCTCGTTTATTCACTAAACTGCTTAAACCTGTTTTTTCAGTAATGGCGCAGAAGGGTCATATAATGTTTCCATACATAGATTATTCCTTTATTATAGCATCAACACAAATTGATTGTGTGAATGCAGTTTTGGATTTATGTGCATTACTTACTAAATTGGGGTTTTATGTACATCCACAAAAGTCAGTGTTTAAACCAACAAAACAACTCAAATGTTTAGGGTTTATTCTGAATACACAGTCTCTTACAGTGTCGATAACAGAACAAAAACTAATTAAGTTTATGAATACAGCGACCCAGCTTATTAAGTTACCAAAACCTAAAATTAGACAGGTCACAGTCCTTATTGGGATAATGATATCGTATGCACCCACTACATCTAAATGGGAAGGCCCATATTAAGTCGCTAGAAATAGATAAAAATTTGGCGTTAACACGAACTAAAGGCAATTTTGAGCGAAAGATGTTTATTTCGCAAGAAGGGTTACAGGATATTGGATGGTGGATGCAACATATAGCAAGTTCACCAAATCCAATCCGCATGGCGGAACCTAATACAGTAATTACTACTGATGCTTCGTTAGAAGTTTGGGGAGCTCATCGAGATGGGGTCACAACAGGAGGTAGATGGCTTGATGATGAAAAATCAGACTATATTAATGCACTAGAATTGCGTGCTATTTATCTGGGCTTACGTAGTTTAGTAAAGATAAATAAATCACAGGTTAGAATACTAACTGATAATACTACAGCCATGGCATATATTCTAAATCCTGGGTGGAAACCAAAACAAAGGCCTTGCATCAGTTATCTAAACAGAATTGAACTGGGGCACAGGCTCAACAAGACCTGGCTATGGGAACTTTTGTAGCGCAATAATCCAGGTCCAAAATACACTTTCAGACCATAAAAGTAGAAAGACCATAAAAGTAGAAATTTCCATGACCATTTAGAATGGTCTCTCTCTACACCTTTGTTTAACTTCATTTGTGAAAAATGGGGTACACCTAAAGTTGGCTTGTTTGCATCACGAAATAATAACAAATTACCTTGTTATGTTTCTTGGCATCCTTAGCCGGAGGCTTGGAAAGTAGATGCATTCGCTATTATCTGGGAAAATAATTATTTTTATATTTTCCCACCGTTTAGCATTATCAGCCGAGTTGTCAGAAAATCGGTTGGAAAGGACACAATGCTATACTGGTGGTGCCCCCCGATGTCTTGGGACACCGCACCCTTGATGCCAGCAGTATTTCACACAACTGGCAAAAGAACATATACGAATCCCAAGAAAACTCGGGAATCTGACACACCACGGACCGCTAGTGGTTCACGGCGACGTGTCAACGACGCCCCTATTGGCATTCCTTTTCTAAGGAACCAGATGCAGCAATTTGGATTGGACAAAATTACTGAGAATAGGATAGTAGCTGATGCCTGGAGGCCAGGAACTGTCAAAATGTACACATCCTATTTAAAGAAATGGGGTGTACATTGTTTGTTAATGAAAGTTAAGCCAACAAATCCAACAATTTCCCAAGTAGCTCGTTTTCTTCGTTCTCTAGAGGATGAGTGACTATCCTTTGGGTCGATCAATGCGGCAAGATGTGCGTTATCAATCATATTACCGAGAATTGATGGCGAAACAGTTGGAAAACATTATGATTCATTGTATCAACTTCGTTCAATTTATCAAAGGAATCCTCCAAAACCAAAGTATAGTAGGTTTTGGGATGTGTCTGTAGTATTTAAGTTGTTTCAGGCTTGGCCTCACAACTCGTGGTTAGATTTAAAACAATTAGGTATTAAGGTCGCGGTCCTGTTATTATTAGTAACCGGACACAGAGGACAGACGATTGTTGCTTTGTCTTTAACTGGATTAGAAATAGACAAGAAACAAGCTACGTTTGATTTAGCACAATTGCTTAAATCGAACACGTTAGGTGACCCCTTATCTACGGTTCACTTAGACTGTTTTCCGAGTGATCGGAAATTATGTGTTGTGTCAGCCATACGGGCTTATATATCTAAGACAAAGGATTTACGTGCATCACAACAACTATTAGTGAGCTTTATAAAGCCACATAAGGCAATTTCAACGAGACACCCTGCCATATGGACAATTACGGTGTTGAAATTGGCTGGAGTGGGATCCGGGCAAATACTCTTCCCATTTCCCTCAACTAGAGTTCCATGGTCTCAAGGCACGGTTGCTAGTTATTTCTGTTAAAAGAATACTAGCGCATGCAGGCTGGAAGACGGCTAAGTCGTTTGCAAAACATTACAACAAGCGACTAGAAAAGCCTACCGGCATTGCAAAGCGCCTGCTCGCCAACTAACAAGAATAGGTGAGAACAAAAACGTTGAATATTCTATAAGAATGGATGATATTAAGGATAAAAATGAATTATGTAAAAGTCTCCCTAGCCTGAGGCTAGCCAGAGGCTGTATACCGAGGTAAAATAGTATAGTTATACGAGTCTTACCTGGGTATAGATGATGGATAACTGTTGTTTTCCCGAGGTATAAGCCTCGGGTAGACGTGGGCTAGGGCCCGCCCACCACACCCTACCACGTCTATTCCGTTGGTGTACCATTACGGGAAAAATCATAGTATCCATTGTATTGAAAGATCAATTTTTAAGATCAATTTTATCCTGAATAAGTAGGTTAAAATTGCTGGTACCTCACATGCTTCCTTCTCCCTAGCCCACGTCTACCCGAGGCTTCCACCTCGGGAAAACCACAGTTATCCATCATCTATACCCAGGTAAGATTTGTATAACTATACTATATATGCTGTATAAGAATGATACGAGTATAATAACCTGGAATTCTATACTCGGTCCTAACACCCACCCACCAGTAATCGGGTGGTTGAGCCTCAGACTATTCATCTACTGCTCAGGCCGACTCGCCTCAGCTCCGATGGTGGCGCCGCCTTTACATGCTCTGCATTGTCATAATTCAAAACCAGACACAGATAATTGTTTTTTGGGCTAATAAATTTATTAAACAGGCTTAATAAATTTTTACACAGCCTTTTACCTACACTTTTTTGAACATTATTATATCCGCTCTTTCTCAATAATACAATTGAGATATAAGCATTAACCATTATATTTCATCAGATACTACAACCTGATCAGTTCTAATATCAATCACTAATTATTTGCAGGTCATATTAGGGTCAATTATTCTTTCAAAATGCCATTACTTATATGCAGGTTATAAGGTGATTGTACTATCATACTACTATATGATATAATTATGGGTAATCTGCATTCATTCCTGTAATAAAACTTGGAAACAGAAGACAAGATGACACAGCAGCGGCAGATCACGGTCACACTATCAGCTCTCACATCTGGCACACTCACTCACATTTTTTCACTTTTATTTCACCCAGCCACAATCAGTAACTTTCACACTGGGATCATCATCTCTCAGCCAAATTTGGAACAGGGGAGATGATGATTCCTACACAAAACAATTTTTATTTACATAATTAAACACACTATCGGATTTCCATCGCCCAAGATTTTTTATACAGTCTATTGGCATCCCAACTCGTGCATACTCTTGCGCTCCTCCACGGCGCAGGCTGTGGCAAGTTACCAGTGGCCACCACTGACACCCGCTTGCTTTCAATGCAACTTGGATGCACTTATTAAACACTTTTGCAGTCAGCGGTTCTCCATTGTTCAGCATGAATGCTGGATTGCCCTTCTGCACCGGAGTCAGATGTATGTACTTGTACCAAGCGCGCAGTGGACAGAAGTTTGGATTTGCCCCTTGTGGTAGCTCAATACTGTACACATCCTCTGGTCTGTGCGTGGTCTTAGTGCTTCTGACTGTTACTGTTAAATGTGATTTGTGTGCCTTGATGTCCTTACTGAGCAGCATGTGACCGCCATCACCCGTTACCTCGGAATAAAATAAATTGGACTGTCTTAATAAACACAGATAACCTATTAATAATGCAACAATTAACACAAGACCATCATCTTTAATTTTGTTAAATTTTATAATTATCATTTTAATATGTTTAATCTTTAACGGATATGCTCTATTTACAGTATTACTCTTTAATTTACAAATTCCGGCTTTAATTACAGTCATAGCATAGCAATCAAATGAATCAGTATTCCCTCTCATCAATCTTATCCAAGTTCTCGCTCCACTAAAATAATTCTTAACAGCTCCCTCTGTCTTTAATTTATCATTTAAATATAAAGCATATAACATTACCGTCTTCATTTTGGGTTTCTTAGGATTATCACCAATATTATTACAAAACATTAGATACTCCCTAAATTGTACCCTTTTATTTCTCCACGTCCCTTCTGCTAATCCTGCTGAGAAGTACACACTTATCCTATGTACTAACGCTCGCTTATTCTCTGCAAGTTGATAAAGGCAAAAAACAAGATTATCAACACGCAGAGAACAATTATAAGGCAACGTCCAACACCTGCTCATCATAAGAAACATGTATTTTAGACAGTAATTTTTTCTGACATAAATCATCAGCAACTATTCGAAGCTTATTATCAAAAAACAACCTACTTAGGGCATCTGCTAGCACCAACTCCTTCCCAGCCTTGTGGACGACCTGTACTACGCACGTATACGTGGCGGCGAACCTCCAGATCTCGCGAGCACAGGCGCACAAGACTGGATCTTTGCCAGCACCAGTAGATAACACCTGTTGGGAAGCAGCATTATCAGTATTAACAATAATTTGATAATTGTGAGGGTCAGGAGGAGATAGATTTTTAAGGGCTACTACCAAATTTATTGCCTCTAATTGAGCAATGTGAAAATTATTTCTCAAAAATTCTGCAGGATACAATTCAGAATAATAATGTGTTGGACTGAAAGCTCCGCCACCCTGCAACGAAGAATCACACTCAATGATCCATTTTTTGCTAGGAAGACGCTGTAACAGAACCAGCCTATTATGACCTTCTGAGAAACGCAAAAACCAAGCTATATCCCTTACTAATCCTTGTGACACCCTGACTTTTCCAATAAATGGAGTACCCCTAAGAAAGTCTAAAATCCTATTCATAAACACTCTCGCTGACATCACACACTTAGAAATAAATTGTAATCTTCCCACCAGTCTCTGAAAAAATTTTTGTGTGACCTCGCGCCCAACCACCCACTTCTTACATTCCAATAAAATATCTAGTAATTTTTCATCAGGGATACGAATAAATAAATTTTTTGAATCTACCTCATACCCTAACCACACTAATGTTTGAGTCGGGGGAATACATTTCTTAAATGATAATTTCAAACCTAAACAAGCAGTCAATTGGAGGACATATTTATAAGCCTCCTGTGCCTTTACTAACGAATTCTCAACACCCACAAAATCGTCGAGAAAACATAATGCAAAAAATCCCATTTTCCTCATTAAATAAACCACCGCAGCTGTTGTCCGAGCACATGCCATACTGGAAGTACGACATCCAAACGGCGGGGCGATATCAAAATAATACGCGTCATTAACCCTAATCCCAAATAAAGGCACACTCAAGGGGCAAGTTCTTAATTGTCTGTACGCCCTTGCCAAATCAATAGACCACAAGAAACACCCCTCACCCAATTTAGTGATCTGCTTCGCTAAAGACATTATAGTAGGTAGGTTGTATTTATACGGTTCCCCCTGGTAAAAACCCTTATTAATACCAGAATTAACACTACGCCCCAGTGGGTAACTCAAATCCACAATAATTCTCCGTTCGTCAGTATTCTTTTTGGGGCGGGTCATAATAGGACTAATTTCCGCCCATGGGCAAAACGGAGGTTCACTAAACGGACCTAACAATGCACCATGACGTAATTCAGTCTCAACGTAACTACTAATCCAAAATAAATCTTTCTTAGAACGAGCGTGATTCAATAAAGTTGGGGAGGGGATAAACGACCCAGTAAAATTTGCTGGCCAACCAAATTCTAAAAATGGCACAACGGCTTTATCATCGTAATTTACCAACAACTCTTTCCAATTTGTAATAATTAAACCTGAAGGTACAGGAATTTTAGCTGATATATAGTTAGGTAAACCTGTGGCCCTGACTCTCTGAAATATACTTTTATATGACAAATCCATAACAATATCCTGCCTAAACGTCGGCCAATTATTTAAAACATATTCTTTACATTGGAGGGGCGACTTATCACGGAAACATTGTGTATCATCATCAAACGTGCTGGAACTAGCAACATCACAAAAACTATCAATAAAACCAGTACAACAGCCAACTTCCAATGACGGTCCAGCAGACACCGGACCTACAACGTCTGTCTCAACACTAACATTATTAACTAACGGAACATCTGGGCAACAGCGACCAAGCCCTTCGCCCACCTGAACATTCAAACAAGAAATTGAGCTCATATTAGAACTCCGGGCAAGAACAGCATTGCCCGGATCAGTGGTTACAGGAACACACAGTGGACTGTTTGCGTCCGAAATAATAGCAGAGGAGCAACCCTTCTCAACCTTCAATATACCAACTGAAACAGGACCAACAGGTAATAAAGTATCTGGCAAATTAACTTTTGAAGGTTGAGGAACAGTGCAAGAAGAAGAAGATTCAACGTTGCTATCGATTGGACCAACAACAGAATGTTCATAACGGTGATCAGCACCCTGACACAACTGAGCAATATTCGTACGCGCCGTGAGGCAATATCCGAATCTGTCCATACATGATTGCTCATCATTCAATGCCGACAGCTTTGGCGTACTCAGACATGAGTCGGGAAAACTGAGTACTGTTTGTCTGACGTCATGGCAACCGCGCTGATCGAACCCAGTCGGAACTGGCGCACTGGTCGGTGGCGCTCGTTGCAACACCGCTTCTGAGACATTATCAAGGCATCTTCGTACATTTCTCAAACCAGTACAAATATTAACCAACTTACGCTTGCACGGATTAAAATAATTATAGTCAGAATTATGTGAACAATTTTGGTAATCAACACCCACATCACAAGACCCACTATGAAATCCATTATAATAGACGGGGGAGGCCCTCCCCTGATACGTATGAAAACCGTAGCTACTACCGAAAAAACTAGTCGCCCCACCCAAACTTTTTGATAAATCGCTAGACATCTCAGCAACATTGCCAGCTACGGAACACTGACGGACCCTACTTGATCTGTCTATCCCCGTATACTCATTACTATCAGCGAAGTTGTTTTGATTACTATCATAGCGCACTGGGAGACAAGAAATGGAAGAAGAAACCGATAAATTCCCAGGCTGACATGTCACCAACAAATCAACCGCACCGACCTTAGTTTCACCACCACGACCGACTGGGCTACTTGACTCCGCACGACTTGTGGCGCCATCTGTAGTAGCAGCAATCGATCCCGACACCGCTCCACTGGATATACGCACAACCGTCCCGTCCGCTGCAGGTCCCGTACCACTGCTAACTAAAAATTTGCAGTACGAGCAGTCATGTCAGTAGAGTTCACTTCTTTAGAATACAGCTTTGACTTGCACTCCGATTCTTTATGCGAATGCTTTTTCCTGAGCTTGAACGCGCAATATGAACAAACATGCGCATACTTGTTGCTACCCTCACCATGGTCACCAGCATTACCACAATCTCCGCCACGGTTCCAAATGATACACGGACGTGTATCCACACCCTTCTTGTATTCCACCGAACCGGACCAACTATTATGAGACGAATGTTCTATCCTTCTACCCAGACCACACACGTCCCGTCTGATCTCAATGATTCTGCCCTTATCTTCCCAACCATTAGCCAACCGCTTATCTGCTATCATATTGAAAAAAATTTCACTCCACGACAGACATGTACGCCACGAATAGTTCTGTGCCATCTCTAACAGGCTATCCACATGGTCATCTAAATGTTCTACCCATGCATCTGGTACATCACCTCGTCTAACCATTCGACGAATCGCAGCTAGGTACTCAAACCATGTGGATTCTCCTAACTGGACTTTCCCCTTTTTTTCCTGGGGAATTACATATTTATGTGGCAATAATTTAAATGTTTTAGACCTTCTAGCCTTTTTACCAGCTAAACGTATCAGCTCCTTCATTACTGAATCATCACTATCCGACTCGTCCTCCATGTCAGACGATGTACGTTTACATGCACGATCGGAACAAGAAATGCACACTTTACCTTTTTCTGTATGACTGTGCCCGCCTCGATTACATAACACACTCGGACGAACTGCTTTCCCATCAGACATGTGCATAACCGTTGACACAGATGCAGCCATGACGTCACCATTTGAACCATTCGGACCGTCACGGTGACCCACATCTTGTGAACTTCGCCGTCCAGAAACTTCCAAATTGGCAATCCTCTGTAATAACGGTTCCTGTGCTGCCCGTAACTTTAAATCCAGCAATGCAGCAATATTATCCAATGAGGGAAATCCAGACGTATCCTTTGAAGTTGATGGCAATGGAGACACAGTAGCTAAATCGGCCACTTCCAACTTCTGCGAACTGACACAGTGACCTACTGGCACATCACACCGTATTATGTCATCATCCGATCCGCGATCTGACGATTCCATTGCACGTAGTAATTCCTTGGAGTACTTTCCGACTGCACCTCGTATCTTTGATGACTTCGGCATACCTTC